>WEIT01031844.1:95626-115142 GCA_013389985.1 Dryoscopus gambensis | reverse complement strand
ACGCTCCTGCCCACAAAATATTTGAGGAACAATTTTTCCTGATCCCAAAAGACATTCAGAGTAGGAGACCCTTGGAAGCCCTGACAGTATTTACAGACGCGTCCGGAGCATCCCACAGGTCAGTGATGACCTGGAAGGATCCTCAAACTCAGCAGTGGGAGGCAGACATTGAATATGTCGAGGGTTCCCCTCAAGTTGCTGAGTTGGCCGCAGTCGTGAGGGCTTTCGAACGGTTTCCAAACCCTTTCAATCTGGTTACTGATTCAGCATACGTGGCAGGAGTGGTAGCAAGAGCAGAGCATGCAGTGCTGAAGGAGGTTTCGAATGAACATCTCTACCAGCTACTTTTGAAATTGGTATACTTAGTCTCCCACCGAAAGTACCCGTTCTTTGTGATGTACGTTAGATCGTATACCGACCTGCCAGGCCCGATAGCTGAGGGTAATGAGAGAGTTGATGCCCTCGCTGCCCCTGCAGAGATGGCTAGAACGCCGCAATTCTTTCAGCAGGCGAAGCTGAGCCATCAAATATTTCTTCAGAATGTCCCCGGATTGGTGCATCAGTTCCACCTGACTCGTAGTCAGGCGCAGGCCATTGTTGAGACGTGTCCCAGTTGCCAGCGGTCAGCCCTCCCCTCATTAGGCACTGGGGTTAACCCCAGAGGGCTGGCTAGCTGTGAGGTGTGGCAGACAGATGTGACGCACTTCCCAAAACTTGGCACTCTAAAATGTGTGCATGTGACCATCAATACTTTCTTGGGAGCAGTCTATGCTTCCGCCCACGCAGGGGAAAGGGCCGAGCATGCCAAGAAACATCCTCTGCAGGCATTCTCGGTCCTGGGGATCCCCAGAGAGATCAAAACAGATAATGGCCCAGCATACAAATCAAGGACTTCTAAAGAATTCCTGCTGTAATGGGGAGTGGAACATAAGACAGGCATCCCCTACTCTCCCACCGGTCAAGCGGTGATTGAGTGTGCCCACCAAACGCTCAAAAACACCCTGAAGCACCAATGGGCCAATACGAAGGAGTCTGCGCCCCAAGATCGATTAGCTAAGGCTCTCTTTACTATCAATTTTCTAAATTGCTCGTTTGGCAATATGAACCCACCGGTGGTGCGCCATTTCCACCCTAGAAGCAACTACCCTCTAGTGGAACATCCTCCCGTTCTCATTAAAAACCCAGAGAACAGTCAGATCAAGGATCCCCATAAATTGGTCACATGGGGTCGTGGGTACGCTTGTGTATCCACACCCCTGGGGTTGCGATGGATCCCACAAAAGTGGGTGAAGCCGTACACCCCCAAACACCTGGTACAGCCCCCAAACCCCCAAAGCACCCTCGTGGACGTCTGCACTGGGAGGAGGAAGCGGCTACACCATCCCCCTGATTTCCTCGAATCCCTTTTCTTCCCTGAGTTTTCACGTCTTTGTGTTAATTTCTTTGCTAAAGATTTCTGAATATTCGTTTTAGAAGCAGCCAGCCCGGAGAAGATGGACGTCGCCCTAGCCATCCTTTCATTTGTCCTGCTAACCTCAGCGTCAGCGTGGATCATCCCGCAACCGAGATCCAATGTCTGGGACCTACTAGCTAAGGCCCTCGGACAAGACAATATATGTCTGAGCATGGCAGCAACGGCTGACCCGATGTTGTCGTGCCTGGTGGGGATCCCGTTTAATCATTCCGAATACCCTCCCCGCCTAATCTTGCTGGTTGAGCAAACCAATGCCATGGCTCGCCAGAAGCCTCGGTCCTTCATAGCCCATTCAGTGAAGGTCCCAGTCCTCAACCCCCTCGTCCTCTGGAGGGACTGGATGAAAGACCTCCCAAGGCTGCCGAGCGAGCCAGCAGAGTTTAATATTATCAGTTCCACCTTTTCACCCTATTGTGTCCAATTTCTGTTTTCCCCGTCCTCTTCTGACCGCCCCTGCTACACCTCCCTTGCCCAACACGATCCTCAATACCAGGCTGCCCAGTGGTGTGAGCGTGTGGCTCATGTGAAGATGGCCTCCACCCTGGATGGGACACCCCGGCAGTTACCACAGGGGGCGTTCCTCATCTGCGGTGATCGTGCTTGGGCTGGCATCCCCTCTCGCCTTCTCGGAGGGCCGTGCACCTTGGGGCGGTTGTCCCTGTTTACACCCAACGGGACACAAATTTTAAATTGGCAGAAAAAGACACAATTGACTCGCCAAAAGCGTAACGTTGAGGAATTAGACGAAAATTGCAATTCTGACATCTTTCATTGGTCACATCTCAAAAGATCTGCTGCCTGCCTCTTTTTGCCGTGGGTAGCTGCAGCGAAGGCTCTGGGGGAATTGGGCACCCTAGCGTGCTGGGTTGCTAAACAAGCAAATTTGACATCAACCGCCATCAGTGCCCTCCTCAAAGACGAGGCGATACCCAGGAAGGCGACATTACAGAACTGGGCTGCCATTGATTACCTTTTGCTTTTACACCACCATGAATGCTCAGAATTCGAGGGCCTATGCTGTGTGAATTTGTCATCTAGGGCCCCAGACGAACGCGCAGCGCTGAGGAAAATGCAAGACCTGGTACACCAGATAAAGTTAGGGTCGAAAGGATGGCTTGAAGATCTGCTGGACAGTTGGGGCCTCTCCGGACGGCTGCCTTCCGTTGTTAAGGATTTACTCTGGCTTCTTTTAATTGTCTTAATCATTTTTGCACTTGGACTTTTTAAAAGACTCTGCTTTTCATTTACGACCCCCTTTCCCCCGCAAGTACACCACACTGCAGTTGAAGAAGAAGCGACAGCACCACCGGAAGAAGAGTGGATGTACGAGTTGGAACTATGAAAGAAAAAAAAAAACTATTGTTTTTTTGTTTAAAAAACAAAAAAAGGGGAGTTGTGGTGGTGCAGGTTTTTATCTTTATTTCGATTGTACTCCCCAGTTTCTATATTCTGTTATATGCAATGGTTTGTCCCTAATCTTCCCCTATCCTTCATTCCCAGTTGGTAACTCCTGAGTTCCTTCTTAGCCGCTCCTCCGCCTCCCCATTCATGGTTATTCCCCTCCCATATTTCCAGTGCTTTCCCTGTCAGTCACCCCAACCACTCCCTTTGTTCCAGACCATTCCCTACCTATCACCCAAGCCACGCCAGTTTCCCCTTATATGGTCCCTATCAATCTCCCCAGACCCTGCCTCCCCAAGAGACCGCCCGTCCCTCACTCGATGCCCCATTGGCCCATGTGACACTCCTCTCTCCGCCCCCTCTCCCTATTGGACTCTGTACCTGCCTATTCCCAATGTATCCCTCCCCTCGGCTTCCCCTATTGGTTCCCTGGTTGCGTACACCCCCAGTATAAAACCTGTTGCGCACCGCCGATTCGGGGTCTGTTCACGTTGGCTCCCTTCAGGTTCGGACTAGCGGAATAAAGGTGCGTGATCAACCTCCCCGCATCCCTCTATTCATTTCCTAGCTGGAGGTCGCATGACTGCAGCCTGCCTTGGAGCTCTAGCTCCCCAGGAGCTACCAGGGACTGGGGCTCCAAAGGAATGGTGCCGGTTCCTAGATCTCGGGCCACTGCCCACTCCTGCTGCGACCCGTAGGGGCTGGCCGGTGGAAGGGAAACGCGGTGATCGCGACAGAATGTGACTAATCTGTCAATTTTCCCTAACTCAAATGAAGCAGTAATAATGGGGAGCCCACAGGCAGCTTGACCTATAACTGCTGAAACAATGGGAATGAGGTTGGGAAGGGCCAAGGAAATTTAACCTAATACGAAATTAATTCGTTACATAGCGAGATAACTGGGGGGCCCAGAGTTTTGGGGAGCAGATTAAAGCTGATTCACTGGTTTAGGAAGAAGTGCTTGTTCACCACAGTGAATGCCCCCTGGTCTGAAAGGGCAGAACCACAAAGCATGAATGGACTCGATTACAGCCTGTTTTCACTGAGTGCTCGCTGGAGCCTGCCCTGCTCCTCTCCACACAGGGTTTCCAGCTCCTAGAAATCTGTGGACAGCTTTACAGGAGAACTGCTTAAAAGGTTTTATCCAAAAGCTGAATCTTCACCGTTCTAGGGTTGCAGGGTTTTGGAAAACCCTCACACTGTCACAAGCACAGCTGCTGCTTTGGGTTTTCACAGAGAGACGGACGCTTCTACCTTTTCCCAAGAGCTGGTAGCACATTCTACCATTTGAGAATGGTGGCTTGAACCCCTCACCACAGAAGAGAGCAATATGGCACAGGAGTCGGTATGGAGCACAACACAAACAGGGCAGCAAAATGCACAGGAGTTACTCTACTCATCCTGGCAGGAGGTGACACAAGCAAACACTGACCCAGAAAAGGTCTGAAATGTGACCTCATTGGTCTGCAGGAGCACCAAGGCAAAGAGAGGCCAAAAGTTTTTAGTGGGACGTCAGAAATCTACACAGAGCCTGAGGTGGGAGGGAACTGTGAAGGGCAGAGACAACTGGGGCATCAACACCACAGGGTGAGAGGCCTCCCCTCTTGTCATGGAGGTAAGGAAATACTGTGATTAATTTTTCTCTAAAGCCTGCAGGAGATTTCTCACATATAGCCTCTCATACAGACAAAGCCGTCCAGACAGATAATCAGCACCTGAGGATGGAGCACAGGTCTGACCTTGCTCAAAAGTGGGTCAAGCTGATCACATTTTGCAGGACAGGGCTTTGCCACGTGCAGCTGCCACAAAACCTCTCGCACTGGCACAAAGCAACCATGGCAGCACTCGCCATGAAGGCTACAAGAGTGGCTTTCAATTATGCTTTCCTTCATAATTCCTCATTAAATTAATTCTCCTCTGCCACATTGAGATCCAAGTGAGAGAGTGGTGTCAGACTGAAGTCCCATGTTTTCTCAGTCCTTTGCTGGAGTAGCTCCAGGAACATCAAGCAGTTCCAGAAGAGACCACGAGTCTATTCCTCCTTCCCAACTGCTAACTCAGAGGTGACTCTGCTCTAGTTTTCAGAGTGTTTCTGTATTGTTCTTCAAAGCAGAAACTTGACAGCAGAGTTTGCAGTCAAACAGTGGTTCTGACACTTGGGGGTACACATTTGTAGATAAATGCCCTGGTGATTTTTAGGCTGAAAAAGTATTAAAACCAAGCTGTCACACCTGCAGCCCTTCCCCTCCCTGGAGAGCCACACAGTAAAGGACTGAAACACAACATAAACCTTCTGCCCTACCTCTCCTTTTCGTCCTACTCCGAGAAAGTTTGCTCTCCATGCATCAAAGACATAGGGACTCAATGAACCCGGCACATCTTTCCAGACAGGGCACAAGTCTTCTGTTTACCAACACTGTGAGGAAGCTGGTCTGGGAGGGAAAAAATAGGTGGAAAAAAGAAAAGTCAGGGTCTCCCAGGGGTTCCACACTGGGGGAGAGACAGAGTCAGAGGGTGATTTTGCTGAACTGGTGAGGCAAGAACCATGGAAAAGCAGGTTGGGAATGATCTGTAAGGATGTTAATCTTCTGCTGAAAGATAAGATTATCTACCTGAATGCAGCAAGACTGAAGGAGAGAATCAGTCAGCCCTAAAGTCTTCTCAATCCCATCAAGGTCATCAGTGGGAATTACCTGATCTCCCCACATGATAGGAGAAAGTGCTCTAATCTCCAATAAGGCAATTTCACAACATCACTTCTGAGGTATAAACCCCCATGGACTTGATTTGGCCCAGCCATGTGTCTTTCCAAGCAGGACCATTTGTCTGAGGCAAAGTGGCCACTTGAAACTTTTCCAGAAAAAGGTATGAAGTGTTAACTCCCTGAACAAAACAGGTTTAATACCACTTAATACCAAACCTGCTTCAATAATAATTACTTTCTCCAGAACAGACAACTGAAAATCCTAATCACAGCCCTCTGCCTTTCTGTTAATTAACTGCTGCAGACAAGTCATGCCTTTAAGAATCTCATGGCACTTAGTTATAGGAAGTTATAGGGAAGAGTGAAGAAGATCATGCAGTCCTCTGCACAGTTTGTTTTCCGGCATGGGTTTTACAGGTCTTCCTCATATTCTGATTGAATTTTTTCAATGCCCTTGTATACTGATGCCCAAAAAACCGTTGGTCTGAAAGTCTGGCTCATTTTCTTCTACTAGTTTTTAATATTTATAAAGCATTTATTGTCACAACACCTAAGCAGCGGCATTCACTTCCAATCACTTTCTAACCTTCATTCTCTCAGCCTTTGACTTCTCTCACATGAATGAGGTAACCTGTGATTGTGGCTTAGGTCATTTACCTAAACACTCCAAAAAAGCTCAAAATCCAAAGCTTTTCAAATTTTCGAAGAAATGCATGGATCTGAAATCCCTGTCTTTCTACAGAGAATTCTTCCATTTTCTCCCTTCTTCTGAAACCACAGTTCTTCCAACAAACACTTCCCAGAGCAATTCACCCAGCCTTTCACCAGCATGAGGCTGTGACAGTGTCACACCCTGAACTCAGAGCAACCTCCAAGAAATGTCTGGAAGTCCCAGCCCCTGAGAAGGGAACCACATCCCCATGAGAGTGGTTTAGCTATCAGTTAACTGTTCATGCTACTGAATAGTTGTTGATTGATAAAGCATTTATTTCATAACCAGTTAATATGCAACAAAAGGAAAAGGAGGATTTAAATTACACAATTATTTAAAACATTTACAAATATCTTTTTCCAGTAAAAAGCGCAAGAACCAATGAGGTAAATTACCCTCTCAGCGTGACTCAGCCAGCTGTAGTATCAACAGCCTTCAAGCACACTTATTTTGAAAAGCCAGAGCTGCTGTGTAAACCTGCTGAAGCACATCCAGCCAACAGACCATTCACTCTTCGTATATTTGCTTTGGACTGTTTAAAGAAGTAATATTAGCGCTTTCATCTGAGGCAGGCAATAGTTTGCATTTCACAAAAGCTAAATAAAAACATGAGTTACTTGCTGCTCTGAGCAAAGAAGGGGTATTTTTTGCTAACAACACCTTTGTAAACTTCTTACAAAAGGTTAATTTAGATGATGCTGGGACAACAGAGAAACCAGGCTCTGATTTGTTTTCTCCAGTGAAAATAATATCACAAAATTAATATCAATCAGCTACATTTCAAATCAAAGTGTTGTCTGGCTGGGAACCAAAGTCCTGAAAGAGCTCTTTGCTCCAATTACTCTGGAGTTACTGGGTACAGAAGTGCCAATTACAACTTTCTTTTATTTCCTTATCTGTTCAGTGTTGGTCAAGTCACCTCAAGTTAAATGTGGTCCCCCATCGGTCAGCAAAGATTCCCTGTGTTAATAGAGCAAACAGGATTTAGTCCAGACAGAACCATCAGCCAGGGGTGGGGAAAGCCAAGTGGAAAAGCTCAACAAACTGATCTGCCTGCTGCCTGAAAATACAGGGCAGCCTGAAGAGGACAAGGAAATTCTGTATTGAGCCTTGCAGATTCTGCTCTGCTCAGGCGTGCAGCCCCATCCCTGTAGCTCAGGCAGGGCTGCAGGGGAGGCTCACAGCTGGTTTCACAGCAGTCTGAGCGAGGTCACAGCTCTGCACTGCACCAGCCTTGGCCATCAGAGCCCCGGCAAGGGGAGGGAGGCTGAGAAACTCCTTAGTGTTGATGGCTCTGGCACCAGGTACAAGGTGCAAAATGCCATAACCTGAAAATGAAAGACAAAGGATCCAAAAAGAGAAGAGTGTGCGGGAGCCTTAGGCAACCTCAGCCACCACCATTGAAAACAGCCACTCCTGGCATTGAGGGATTACTTCTGACCAGGTCCTGATACTTCTCCATCCCTGAAGCACAAAGTATAGTAGAAGTGAACTCCATTCATTGAGGAACCACCCTGGTAGCATTATTTCTACTACATTATCATTACAAAACCTCAGGATTTATCCAGTGCTTTCACATCACAGACAAACACAAAGCAAAACAGTCATATGCATAAATAAGCCTGCTGATAAGAGCAGTCACAGAGTGTTTGTTAACCTCAGCCTGCTGGCCTAATTAGTAGAACAGCAACGTACTGTGTATTCAGAGTGAGGTGGAGGAGCGAACAAAGGAGAAAGCTTTGTACTCGCTAATGATATGGGTAAGCAAAGCTCAGAAAGCCATTCAGCAGACTTTGATCCACTCAGGAAGGAGAACAAGAGCTCTCCAGGTACTTCTGACACAGCCTCACCATGGGCTTGTGCCAGTAACCAGCCTCTGCCATATTCATGCTCGCTTAGAAAGTGTATCCGACATTAGATTTGCTGAATATAAGAAGCAGGCAGACTGTATGCCATGTGTGTCACACACCCTAAACATAGCCAGGCCAAGGGAAATCAAGAGATGGCTCCACGGCCCAAACAATCACAAAAGACACTGGGTTTGCCTGTTACAGCAGGTTTTCGGTGTGTTTCACCCCGGAGCTGTAGATGATCAGCCTTTCAGAAACAGAGGCCGTGGTCAGATCGTTCATTCCTAGCCGGTCTGTCAAAGTCCCTCAGGGCTTCACAACAAAGTGAGCTCGGAGGGCCATTCTTTGTTCACACATTTCAGACATCCCCCATCCACTGAGGTCCTGAAATCACACAGTGGAACAGATGACAGAGGGCAGCCTCTGGTCTAGACACTGGCCATTGACCAGCACGAACGACATAAATTAAATCACAGCCACTTTTTGCTCCAAGGATGAAAACCAGCAATGTAAACCCATCAATTCACACAGCAACTTTAAACACACTGGCAATTGTAAAATGTCCAGCCTTGGAGCTGTGAAACACATCATCATTTCCAACACTGGCAAGAGCTGTTCATCTTGCTGTGTTCTCATGACAGATGTTTTTTCCTCCTGAGTTTCTTTTATCTTATTAGATTTTAGCTCCCATTATAGTTAGGACAATTTTGTATTGGGGCAAAATTAATTAGTTTGCATCAAAGAGAGGCTCCTTGAAACGTAACACTAATGAGTCTCATCTGCCTGATTAGAGGGCTTTGCTTTTAGGAACACTAGGTACAAAATTTTATTTCAGAGAAATAAAACATTATAAGATTATTTAAGGTTGAAAGGATTAGCTAAACAGTAACCAGGGTCATGGATAAAAGATTAGTGTGGCAAACTGTGAGCAGACTTAAAACTGACAAGAGGATGCCAGTGTAGACCAGAACAGGCTAATGAGGTTTTGTCCAAGATGTGCAAGCAGAGCTCAGTAGAATTAACAACAATGTATTTAGTGAACTGACACTGTGCCTCCCATCTATTCACAATTCTTTTCACCTGTTCACATGTTTGTAGGGACTAAACGGAAAAGAGTTACGGATTGGAAAAGACAGTACCAATTTTTAGAAAGAAAAGATGGGGGAAAAGTTCATTTTGGGTGAGTTAAACTAATCTTTAATATCTGGCAAACTACCTGGACAAAATATTTACTTATTTTTAAATCTGATTTCAGTCAAGAACAAGTTGTGTTTATCAATGTTGCCTTTGATTGATGTGAGAATTACTCCAGAGAACAAAGGGAGTTAAATAGATTGAGTATTTCTCATTTTTATTAAGCTTCTTCACCCCACCCACTTTCTCTTACCCCATTAGTACAAACAATTAAAAAAATACAATCTAGAATTAACTTCTTGAAAGACAGAGGCACATTCACCTGAAAAATCACGTGGTAAATGTAGTTATCAGAGGTTTTCTGGTAAATTTGGCATAGCACACCATAAATGACATCTGCACAGCCGCATGCTGGGTCGTTTGTGAATGACAAACACATGACATAAGCACAAGCAGTAGAATATGAGGGAACTGCCTTCCCTGTGCTTACATCTCCCTCCACAAACCTCTCCAGCACGGACACAAGGCTAGGAATGAAGATGTGGTGTTCGGAGAGGGCAGAAGAAACAGCTCCGTGTGAGAGGAAGCAGAAAGCCCACAGTTGGACAAGGATATGCTTTTACACAACATCTGTAGCCAAAGAAACCACTCTAAATTTGTGAGTGTGCTCTCAAAGCCACCCAGGCAGATGCTGAGCAGTACAGCTGAACAGGCACCACCTCTGGCTGGTGGAAAGCCATCCAGACCTGCTGCAGAATCACATCGCAGGGCACCGAGGGCTTACACAGCTTGAGGGAGTTAAACACAAAAAGCCTTTGGATAAACCAAGAACTGAATTCGAGCCTCTTTTACCTCTTTCCTCTGTTACAATAAGGTTTAACTCAAACATTACCACTTTTTGTTAAAATTACCTTGACCTGCAACAGGCAACACCGAAACCTTTTTATCCTTTTGCCAACCTAACACTGGAATCCAAATTTTTAAAAACTCATTTCAAACACCCATGTGTCATCTTCTTCTGACGCCATGCATACTGCACCTGTGCATAATATTCCTCCTGCCAGCCTTCCGCATTAGGTCAACAACAACAAAGACAACTGTGCCTGTTATTCAGAAGCTTTTTGTTATCTGCAGAAGAAGCAAAAGGGCCCAGAGCACGCGTGGGAAGGAAAGACCTTTGTTTAATTTAATTACATTTACTTCTTTCAAGTCTAAGTAAACTCAGGGATCAGCAGATCAGAACTGGTTAATTAAATCATGACAGCACTTCCTTTACCCTGTGTGGGCAATCACATGGTGCTGTGTCACATTCAGCAGGTTCTTCCAGCAAAGCACCCTCGACCTTTACCCTGTGAACAAGAAATAAGTGTGCTTCCCAGATGGCGCTGCAGTATTAAGAGCTCTTTTAATGCAAAAGCTGACAGCTGTGGAGTAGCACTGCAATTATTTTCAATACTTCCATTGTGGGGGTTGGCTCCAGATCTTTTGGTTAAAGGTACGGATAACACTGCAATAAAAGTTCTGGTTCTGATCCTGATGTTCATCAATGAGGGCTGGACAAGAGGGAAGTGAGCAGGGTGCGCTCAAAAGCACATGTGCACAGATGCTATCCCAACACACTGCTGGATGCTGTCCTCACCCACCTGCTCTGGTGTCCAGAAGGGCTGGAGAGGCAGGAAAGCTGTAAGAAGTTTGCCTCTCAGGGTTACCCCTGGCTGCTCTTGCTTGTATCCATAAGCACGTGGACTGTGCAGGAATTGGCTTGGACAACTCCAACCCCTCTCCAGAGCAACTCAATGCCAGCGTATTTTGTATCTATCTCCTGTCTCCTTTTAGGAGTTGTGAGAACCTCTCCAATAGGGGAAGAAGGAAAAGCACAAATCTTCCCTTCGTTTGGGCTTGGGACATTCCCACGAGAGCAGCTCACATTGCACAGGGCCGGTACATTAAGGTCTCTCAAAGACTTTCCTTAGACCTACATCATTTGTCAGCTCGCAGGCAATTTCCTGTGTTTCTTTTTGTCTACTCATAAATGTCTTCTATCTACTAACCTCACAAAACCAGACTCCTCCTTTGCTCTTCCATGTTTCGTCCCATCATTTTCCCCTTTCCTATTATTCCAGCCTTTTCTGTCCACTACTGCTCCTTCCTTCCATTTAGCCATTGTAATGGCTTCATCCCAAATGCCAAAATGGAGTTATTTTGCAGTTATGTTTATCCCTACCTAAGCTGAAGTGTTTCTCCTTCTTTTCTACTCTCTTATTAAATCAAAATCTTTACTAATCAGGCTGGCATAAACTCAAAATGTCTTCCCATGGTTCCGGTGTCCACCCTTCCCACCTGACTAATGAGGAAACTCTCTGATGTTGAATAAAAGAGTTTGTGCACTACAAAGAATTTTTAATGGAAAATGAAACCTTCTGACATCACTGGCTAATTATAGTGCAGCACTGTGGCTGTATTGCAGGGCAGGATAAAAGTGTGCATGTATTTTCCTGTGGGTTTCAATATCCTCCTATTGACAGAAGATAGGATGGCTGGTCTACAACTGGAGGCCAGGAAATTATTTTTCTGATTTCACTGGAGTAATTGACAAAAGCATTTCCTTTCTACGTAAGGTTAACAGATGGCTTATTAAAGTTACAACTTCTTTAAACAGTGATGTCACCATAAATTATATACATGACAACAAAAATAATATTGATACAAACTCACTGCAAAATTAAAATGAAGTTTGCATAACCTAAAGCACAGAATAAATAACTGCCACTATTGCAACACAGAATACCAAGGTGCCTTTGCTTTTCTAAGATTTCCTTGGAAACTGGATGAAGGGACATAAATTGGGGAAGTGTCAACACGGGACTTAAGTTACCATGGGCACAAAGATGCAGTCAGTCACTGTGCCTGTGCCAGGAGCAGGCTGCAGTCTGCTGCAGACCAGTGGGCAACACAAGCACCAACCCTGCAGGGCTCTGCTTTCACATCTTGTCTCTGTCATGTTCAAGATCTGTGCAAGGCAAGGGCGTGCAACACCTGACTCTGCCTCACCTCCATCATGATTTGGCTCCCTGATGCCTCACCCAGCCGACCAAAAACAAGGGGGGAGAGTGGTTGAATTAAAAAAAGAAATTTAAAAAAATCCAGCAATACTCATTTGCCCACCTGCTGTGGTTTTTAAGACCTCATGTTCACCTTAACCTTGTCTCATTTCCATAAGAGCAGGAAAAACTGCAAAGGAGATTCAGCTTTGGAAGCAGAAAATGTAATCAGTGTTAGACTTTTGATAGGTGACTGCAGATCAGCTATTCCACCGGGACAGATCTAGGATGCTAACATAATTGCTGATATGTAAAACCTTTCTCTTCCAACATCACACTTAGTATTCATCCTCTTTGTCACAATTCGTCCAGGTTTTTCCCTATTTTCCTTCTTTCTCCAGTATCTCTTCTTCATCTTTTTTCTTTCTGTAGTGTTACTGCCTTCTCTTCACAGCCTCCTACCACTGTTACCTTTTCTTTGCGAGCTGTTTCACAGTAGCCTTTGTATAAAATTCAGCTCCCAGACTTTACTGAGCCATCACTAAGACATGCAGATCACATGCAATGACCTGGAAGAAAGAAAAATGGAACCCCACTGGGTTTTTCCTGGGTTCATTCATTTCTCCACAGTAACAAGTCAGAAGCAAACCTGTTCTCTTACCCATCTTAGATGTCCGCTCCTTGCATTATAAAACTGGGTTTCTTTTTGCAAAAGAAGTGAATCAGGGAGGGAAATAAAAGGAGGTGTAGGAGCAGTATTTCCCATTGCAAAACATCTGTCAGTAGCTGCTGGCAATAACCTGGTTTGTTTTGCCATGCTGGTGATGTCAGGTTCGCTCAGCTCACGCCCCATCGGCTCTGACTGAGGGGCTTCGCTCCCTGCAGGGCTGGGCAGCAGAGCACAGCCGCTCGCTGCCTGGGCTTGCCTTCACATGGAGGGGTTTTGGGAAATTGTATAACATCACAGCAGACTGGTCCTTGCCCCAGGTGGAGCAGGTTCTTCCTTTCTCGCTGACTTTGGCAGAGCACCTGAATTTCATCATCATCGCCAAAAAAATACAAAGGAAAGAGCAAGCGCTGAAAAAGGACATTTAATTTTGAGGGGAAAATAAGAGGATACATTAGGGAACTGCTGTGACCAAGAGATTCTGCTCTAGAAAAAAACCACACAAATTCTTCAGTGAAAAATAGAAGAGAGACTGCTGCTTTTGGAACTCCCAATAGCAGCCAAAATAAAGGTAATGAGAAAGAACATGGATTTCCAAGGCAAACAAAGCCACAGTAACACCTCCATACCTTTTAATGTCGATATAATAAACTATGAAGATATTTCACTTACAAATAAAGATCCTATCTTATTGTTCTTTTTGGATATAGCTTGGTTTCAGTGAAAGGTGGTTATAATAGGGCAGTTGTAACAACACATCACCTTACAGAGAAAGGAATCACCATGGCAGTTACAAAAAATATGGACTAAAAAAGTAGTGACAGAAAATTAAGCGAGCAGAATGACATGGATATGGAGAAGCACAGAAAAGAGCTTTTTAGGTTTCATGGTTTAGCCTACCAGAAAGGATAAATTTGCAACATGAATATCGGGCAAGCATTAGGATATCAGCAACCACCTCCTTGCACTGCCAAAGGTGCAGATAAAGCATTCCAATGCCACTGGTTTTTTTCCCACATCCCAAATTTCTTTGGTTTTGTGGTGCTTTGTCCCAGGAAAAAGTTACAATGTGAGGTAAAGATGCCAAATGTATGTAAAATTGAGTCAACAGAATGTTAGAATCCTATCTTTGAATGAAATTATTATATGGATCCATTAAGCCTAATTTAAAATAAGGCCTTCTAGTCTGCTTTCTGCCTCAATTTTGTAGGTGTTTTCATGCCACAAGTCACATCCAGCTCTTTCCAAGCAGCACTGAGTTCCTGCTGCTTTAGTTCAGTGCTTCAGATACCCACTTCTGTTCAGAGCTCTGCACAGGGCAGCAACAAGTACTTCTCATTTTTTCCCAAATGAGGATGTTTTGGAGTTAATCAGATCTTTGCTGTGGAAGAAAGCTGCTCACCTGTTACAGACAGAATCTGGCCTAGAGAGCTCTGGCTTGCCAGTGGGTATCAAAACAGGTCTAGGAGAGAGAATTTAAAAAAATACCAAACTCAAAACCCAAACACTTCCCAAACCTTTCCTGTCCCTCCCCAGAAAAACCCCAACTCCCCCAAAACTCCAAACACATGCTGCTCACGAAGCACAGGCCGAGGGAGGTCCCTGCTGGCAGGATGATGAAACACATGTACACCAGCTCCAAGCACATCACCCACCTGCTCCCACAAACAGCTTCTTCCCTCTCTGAACCCCACAAACACGGCACAGTTACCTTGCACTCCCCCTGGCACCAGCCTCTCGCTCCCAAAGGCAGCACCACACCCACTGCACAAGGGCAGCTGCCTCCTGGGCAAAGGGGGAATCCCAGCCTCCAATTCACCGTGTTTATCAAGGATAAAAATTCCCAGCGCACCTGAATTATCATTCTGCTGAAGCACGGCTGACTGACCATTCCTGCAGCTCCTTCTGTTGCAGATGAGCAGGAGGATGGGTTCCCACACGACATCGGTCATTTTTTCTGTTACATGACAGGCATCAGATACCAGTAACATTTAAGAGATCATCAGCCAACACTGGATATTGGTGTATTGAAAAGAAGAAGGAACAAAACAAAACAACAGATCTTGTCTGAGCTTTTTTTCTGTATTACCTTACATGGCTGCTGCAGAATTTCGACTACAACAAATTTCAGGAGACACACACCAGAAATAATGCTCAACTATGGTGAAGACACTTATGATACAGCCGGGGACAAACTAAGCTCAAAAAATGTTTATGAGATGAGACAGACATTAACTCCCAGACCATAAAAATGACTATGCAAAAAAAGCAAGAGTTAAAATAAATATTCAGTGAAGGAAAACATATTTTACAGCACCCAGACATTATGAAGAGGTTCGATTTTCCTCTTACAACCGATACAGTTAAGAGTAACAGACATTTCCAGTGGCTCCAGAAACAAATTTAATTTGACACTAGAATGAAGGAAAGCATACAGGCTTTTTTGTTTAAAAAAGCTTTATTACAAATCTGTAGGTTTAAGAAAATATCCCAAAACTGTCAAAGTAGTCTGAAAAATGCTGTCATCTGATTCACAGTCACCAGTTTTCTCCAACAAACATAGCATACAAAAATTGATGTAAACCACGGCAACTCTTTCTGGCAACACAAATCAGATACTTGTAATTCCAAATTCCCTGCTGACAACTAAGATGCTGCTGGCAGGGATGATAATTAAATTGCACTGGTTTTGAAAACTGGAAGTTGGGATGAAAAGGTTATATATACATATACACATTTTGTATTTTACCACGTGTCCAGGTAACTCCGGGCAAACACAACATGGCCCAGCACAATATTGAAGTCTGTATAACCTGGAGAGCCAGGGAATGTGTGTATGTGACTTTAAGTTATTCTCTGTGCTCTGGTTCCCATTTGCTTTTACACCTCAAACCTAATAACAACCAGTTGTTTTCCACTCTCATTTACAGAAACGGTGAGGTTCAGGTGCTGCTGGTCTGTCTCTTCAGACTCAGAACGTGTCAGGTGCAGTGCATGCAGACACAGGATCTAAAAATGCAGTGCAGTTAAAACATCACATAATTAAAGTGGGAGTTTTAGGAGAGTGTACACTGAATTTCCTGCAAGTGACCTAACACCTTAAGGTCCCCCATAGAAAACATGGCATTTCTCATGCCATTCAGAGATAATTCATACAACAAACGAAGAAGGCGAGAACTGACGTATGTTACACTCCTAAACTGAAGCACAGACTGCTGCAAAAACCCGAAAAAGTCTGTGACTATGCCAGGGATTGAATCCAAACCTGCCCTACAACTCTTAACTGTGGGTAGTTACCTGCAGCGGCTGGAAGCTGCAGCACAGACCATTGGTAACAATATTCTCAAATCCTTTGAACTGCACAGGACTGAGACACCACAGCTCAGAGCTGCAGTGAAGATGAGGCTTCAGTACAAGTGTGAAGATTCAAAAGGAGCAGGATGAAACATTTCTGTTACGGTACCTGCTCAAGGTATTGATACGATCTAAAAAAATCCCCAAACAACTCAATAACTTAACTGGTTTTTATCAGGGGATTTTCTGTTGAGCAATCCTCCTTTTGCCAACAGCAACTTGAAAGAAACCAGCACCATGTTAAAAACCTACTCAGTGCATTTCATTCATTTTGCTGTTTCAACTTCAGTTGAAAAACACAGAATTGAGAGTTATTCAAAGAAAACTACTCTGCAGGAGAGCAATTAGAAATCAACAATCTCTCATTACCGGAGCAAACAGGATGGAAGATGCAGAAGTGATTTACAGTAATTTCCTTCCCCATGCAGACCAGACTAACCCTAGGTTAATCAGGGCTACCTGGAACATTTCTTAAAAGCCACCTGCTGGTAAAGAGGTTGCCTCATTCTCCTGCATTTACTGAAAACCTGATCTCTGAAACGCTGTAATGAAACAGTCCAAAATCTTCATTCCAAAGAAGGAAAATATTTCATGTACATTCTTAGGTGTGAACCTTCAGGCTTGGGAAACGTTTTTCTAGATTGTCAGCAAGTGTCTGATCAGCCTCACGCAGGACTTCAAGGAAACTCTCCACCTGGAAATAAAACACACACACAAGGAGAAAAATAAAATCAACCCAACTTGCATGAAACACAGAATTCTTATACTGGCCCAGGGGCTCCTTCCACTTCTGTACCTTCCAAATAAGAGCAGCCAGCAGCAGCCCCTGCAATGAATAATGGAAAATGCTCCACAGTAGCTACCTTCCTCCTAAACCCCACAATTCCAGTTGGTCAAAATGTTGAAATGTTACCAATTTCCTCAAACCCTTACTTCCTTGTTTAAAAGAAACACAGAAACTTTTCTCACCAGAGAAAAGCTCCCTATAAAAAATATTTAGAATAACTCTTCTATAAAAATACACAGGACAAACTTTCAGCTAGGATGAATTTTCAGACATCCATTTGTTTCAGCACAGTTTGGCCCTGCCATCAACTGGTGATCTCAGCAAAGCTCTGGCTGAAGTGAGGCAGAACAAACAGCAGGGACAAGACTGTCTGGCACTGGAATGGTGTTTTACCTTTGCCTGAGCAATTCTGTCCTGCTTGTACATTGCAGTGCTTGTACACTGGATTTGGAAAGGTCTTGCCACCCACAGAGCATTCTTTCAGCTGTGTCACAGACTTTGCCACATACTCACCGATGCAAAATACAGAGGTAAGAGGTTCTGAAAAGCACAGGAACATGTCTCTTCATTCAGGTGTCCCTGGTGCAGTCCTTCTAAGGTATTCTCCTGGAAAATGAGAAATATAACCAGCATGTCATGAACAGTTGTTGAAAGAACAAACTCAAAACTGTGCACAGCATCTACAGAATGTGCTTTGTTCTTATAAATAGATAAAACAACCAGAACTTACAGTTCTCAGAGAAAGACAGACACAGCTGATACAAAAAGGTGTGAAAGCCCACACGTCACAAGTCTCTTAACCTGAATGCTCCCATAATTAAAAAGGTCCAGCTGAGAAGGTGAGTTTATATATTGACAGTATTTCCTTTTTTTTAATAAACTGACTTTCATTCAAAAGAAAAGGCAACATACATCTACAGAATTTATCATACAGAATCTCAGGACACATCTCAGAAAAGCTGTGTCCCTCCCATCTCCCATACATGTTGCTACTCACCTTCTGGTTGATTCTCTAATGAATTTCCACTAAGCAACTGCACTTGCACACGAAAATGCCCACATTAATAATAAAGACTTTTTTCTTGCCTACCCTGCAGAAATCCCTACTACAATTTTGTTTATTCTTACCTTGGTTAGTTCTTGAAGCATATTGGAAAGTAATTCACAGCAAATATCCTTCAAAATTTTTAAATGGAAATCTTCCTCATTTACATCAGTCCTTCCAGTCTCCTCTTGCTCGGATTCCTTGGAGTTATCAACAGCTCTCTTTCCACAGCCCTCCATGTATTGTAAAATACGAATCAAGCTCCCAATCAGTGGCATATCTTAATACAAAGTAACAAGAACAGTGAATTTTAACACTGAAAATTCTTGCCCATCTTTTCAAGGCTTTAGAATTTTGAAACACACCACTAGATTTTACACAAAAGCTACAGGAATGTATATTCTGACAGTGTTGTGTTTTGTTACTCAAAGACAGTTGTAAAGAAGCAAGTGGAAATGTAGTAGAAAATCAAAACCACTTTTCCTGCAAGCTGACCTGTTTCTATAAAAAGTATATGCCAGTGGTAAGGAGTATGGGAAGGAAACTGTCTTTAGTAGTACCCAGTGAGGGCAGTATGTTAAATTTGCATCCACATAATCCTATCTGACAAACCAAACTGCACAACGTCTTTCTGCTGCAGGTGACCCTGACCCACATTCTCAAGACAGGCTTTTAATTCTAAAAACTTGTCCATGGATTGAAAAGTTAAGAAATGACAGATGGATTTAAGTAAGTGCAGAATCTTGCCCTACTAAAAAAAAAAAAATTACTCCATAAAACTAATGCATTACCATATTTTAGCAAAAATTAATTCTGCAATTTTCACTAATTTACCCAGTGGAGAAGACTGACCAGAATCGGTAGATTCTGCTGTAACTCCTCAGAATTTACAGCCCATGCAGTAACTGAACATTGGGCTAGCTGTGATTTTGAGTAACCAGGAAAGAGTCTTATTGTATGCAATGTCACTGAATTGAACCACCTTCCACACCCACATAAAGTCAATTGTGAATATTGACTTAAAAAAAAAAAAAGAAAAAAAACCAACAACAACAACAAAAAGCATGACTTGCTTTTCCTCATCCTGGTGTATTCCTGCTCTGTCTGTGAAGCAAACATTGCAGACAGCACGGACAAGATAGAGGCCAGCACAGTCTTCTGCTCCTGCACAATGATCGGTGGATCATCTGGCTGGCAAAGCTCCTGGCAAACGAGGTCATAAAGCAAACTCCAAGTCTCTTTTCCTCCATCAGGAGCCTGCACTTGAGAAAGAAAGAAAGAGAACCCACCAACCCGACAAATTTAATCCAGGTTCGTGAATTCCTTTTCTCCCCAATAAATACGTGA
>WEIT01031844.1:62591-89967 GCA_013389985.1 Dryoscopus gambensis | reverse complement strand
CCGCCCCCGCCCCGCAGCCCCGCAGCCCCGGGAGGATGGATTGCTCGCAGCGAAGGGAACAGTTCTCAGGAGGATTTCTTTATTCGACTGTACAAAGGGAGGTGTGACAGGAGCAGAGTACTGCGTTAGTACTTGCTGGGCAGCCCCTTGGGCCGGTAGCGGTTCGGGTCCCCGCCGCTCCGGCCCCACTCGTTCGCCTCCTGGTCCGCCCGGGTGTCCTCGTCGCCTCTGCCGCTCACGCTGCCCTGCCAGAACTCCCGGCCGTCGCTGCGGGGAAGGAGAAAAGGCCACCTGAACAGACGGCATCTAACCCAGCCTTGTGTTGGTTCCCTCACTCATGTGAAACAGCTTTTCCGCGGGGCTTCCCAAGGTGAGATGTAAGCACACACTCGGCCTTTCAAAGCCCGCAGTGGAATCTGTAACTGTTATGTCGGGAAATGAACCAGCAGTGAAGGAGAGTTCCTTATCAGAAATGCAGAGGAAGGAATCTGCCTTCTCGGGAGGACAAGAAGAAAGGCTGACGCTCATGTGGCACCATTCCTACAGAGATCGGCTGTCCAGACGGGACCTGCTTCCCCTCCCCTCTGCTGTCCTTCTAGGTGCAAAGCTGCGTACAAGTCAAAAGAGGACCTCACTCCAGCCGGAACGCCTGGATCCCTAATAATTCACTGTTAACAAGCCAAGTACTGTTAACAAGGCAACTCTGTTACCTGATCACCTTCGCTGCCCAAGCACCACCAGGTCCTCTCTGGGCAGCGTCATAATTCCCACGGGCATGGAAATACTTGTCGGCACCTATGTAATTTGCCTCGCGCATGTCCTTGTATGCTTTGAACATATCCCACGCCCCTGAAGAAAGCAGAGAAACGGAGATGATGTTGACTTGAAAGAGTCGCACCAGAAACAGTTCAGTACGATTCCAGCCAGGAGCTGAAAGGCTGAAGGAGCAGTAACAGAGCGAGGCTCTGCTCCACATCAGCCTTTGCACAGGGCTGTGCCCACAGAAAGCACCTGTGGGGGCTGATCAAGGCCCTCGTCCAGCAGCAGAAACCAGCGGGGTCTCTAACGCGGAGCTGCGGATCTCCCGGCTCTGAGGGCTGCACCACTGACTGCTGGCAACCTGTGCTTGGGGAAGGGTTCCTGAGGGAAGGGCCCCGGGTAACAGCAGCTTACCTCCCGCAGCATCCCGGACAAAATGTCCAGCTCGGACTATTGCTTCGGCTACTGCTGGTCTTTCAGCACTTGCACACAGAACAATGGAGAGCAACGCGATGCAGACCCAGAGCCGCATGGTTCCTGGCCGAGCCTGACAGGGAGCTGGGAGACAGTGAGAGACGTGAGCAGTTCTGGAGCACCTTTGACCACCACACCCCCAGCTGTGCCCCAGCTGCTGCCCCAGCGCTGAGGGCTCGCCCAGGACCCCCTTCCCCCCCTGCAAGGAGTGGTGCCCTCTATGCAACCACAAGCTCCACAACAGAAGCAGATGAGGATGAGAAACCTGCATTTTAGCACTCCGTGCTGCTCCTGCCACGAGTACAAAGAAGCCTCACATGCTAAAGCATTGGTCCTGCTCCCAAATACCAGCTCGAAACACTGCACACAACTCACAAATTCAGAATGTCAGTCACCGCTGCAGAAAGGCAAAGCCAAAGGAGATGGAGATTGTCTTGTCGTGCTCTTTGAGAAGGTATTTATAAGCAATTCAAACCCCTCAAAAGAGGAAACTGGAAAGGATACCCACAGTTGGGAAATCCCCACCAGCACTCCCACAGAAATCATTACCGGAAACCTGTCCTTGTCCTTACTGAAAGTTCATAGCTCCTGTTACACAATATTTTAGAAACTATGTGGTGCTTCTTCACCTGTACTTGGGACTATCTGCCCCTCCTAACAACCAGACCGAGAAATTGCCTTGAAGGCTGAAGAGTTTCATGTGCTTGAAGTGTTACTGTTGTCTCAAGGGTGACACTTTTGTTTTAATCTCGGGCTGAACAGAGCTCGGAGGAGAAGGTGCCGGGCTGTCTGCACATTGAAACACAAGGTCAGGTCCGTGTCTGTCCACAAGGAATGTGTGAGCTGCATTTCCAGAAGGGCTGCAGGAACTGCTAAGTGAAATTCCCATGCGAGCTGGGACTGCCAGATAATCCCAGAGTTAATAGAATGGAAAATGTGAAGTGCTGCTCTTAACTGCATTGTGAAGCAAACCGCATGCACCTACATCCCTGCTGATAATGCTCTAAGACAGCACAGGCACACACACCATAAAGAGGGTCTGAATGGTTCATTTTGTCTTGGCTTGCTCTCACAGACCCCTCTCGAGGGACTCCAGCCACCCTGCTGCAACAGCGGCTCCGTGGGGCTCAGGTGGAGAGCTTTGGGCAGCAGTAAACATTTTATCTAAAGGGAAATTCAGATCCGTACAGCCACAATTCCGCTACATTTTAAATCAGCTGTCTGGCCCTATTGGCATGGTTCACTGTTTAAGTACCCACTGTGCTCTCCCTGCTTAGAGCCTGCTTGCTTCCCTTGACACAACCCTTTCCCCTGCAGAAAGCTCCAGGGTTGAGTGCAGTTGCACTGGAGAGTGAGTGTGCAGAAGGTGTCCCCATTCTGTGGTCTTGTACGTGATTTAACAGGTGTGAGAGCACTTTACATTTCCCTCAGAAGAGTTCAAGGTAACTGCCCCACTCACAACTCTGCCACTGAAAACAATTCACTTCTGGATCTGCAGGGCAAAGGCATGAGTTGAAAGAGGCGCAATAAAGCTAATAAAGTGTCAACAGTAACTTCCTTGAGTGACTTTGGTCAAAAAATTCAGCCTACGGGGAGAGAAGACATTTTCCACAGACAGGCCTGGAGCGGCAGGACAGATACTCTGTAGTGTGATGTATCTCAGAGTGGAACAATTTGCAACAAGAATCTAAACCTTAACCCAATGGACAAGGAAACCTTGCGAAAAAGCAGGGAGCAGATACAGATTTTTGTCCCCTGGCACCTCTGAACCTGACACTTCACAGCGTAAACAGCTCAGCTCCTGCAGGGACTGGAGTGCACCTCTGTTCACATCCTGATGACCTACATCCCAATGACCTACATCCAAATGGCCTACATCCCTGCAGCACATGGCAGCTCCAGTGCCTTCTGTGCTGGTTATCTCCTTAGGGAGGTGCGCCTTTGCGAGATAACACGAGGTTTTGGAATGTCTGTAACTTATCCCCTTTATCTCTTCAGCATGTCTTGTCTCCGGGCTCTGCAGTTTGTTAACTTAAGACATTTATTACTGTGTGCTTATTACTTCTCTACCCCACTACAAGAAGTTTGAGGTTACAATACATTCTAATTCTATTTTACTATATTCTATTTTAACACTATTTCACATAACATATTATCACCAGTGAATGTCAAATCCATATTGTCGAATGTCAGTATTTATTCTTCATTCATTTTTCACAAGATTTAGGTGAACAAACCGTACATCTTTTATCACATCTGCTGGCTGCAAGTGGCCTTGTCTGTCATATTTTTGGTTTTTAAGAATCTGGAAAATTACTCCTTAAGGTGGGGTACAGGCACGTGGCACTTTGCCCAGGGACTTAGAACGAAGCATTGCCTTCAAAACTGGCCTAAGGAACTTTTTCCCTACAAGAGCTCAGACACTTTGGACCATGGAGGATATTTGGAGTCTTACATTGTTTCACATTGTCTCCAAACCAACATTTTCTGCAAAACATGAGGATAATTGCAAGAAGGCAGGCGCTAGAGGGATTCTTTAGAACATCTCAGAGTGCATCCCCTTGTGTCCAGCAAGGACAGCAGCAGTGACGACAATGCTGGAGCTCCCCGTGGAACTGAGATAAAGCTGCAGCTTGGGGCTCCAGCAGGGAACAGCCTGAGCCCTGCTTTCCAGGAGCCTCTTGGCCTGCTCTCCAGGACACAACCCTCGGCTCACAGAAATGAGCTGCAGCCAGAACTGTCGCTTACGCAACAGAAAGAGGCAAAGCTGCCTCCAAGCGTGGAGGAAGGTTTGAACAGAGTATTTCTTCCTGGCCTGACAATAAAACACTGGCAGCACGTGCACGTTGGGAAATAACACACTGAGGGGGGCCTGGAGACCATTTTCTGAGTTTGTACATTCTGATCCAGTTAAGATAAAAAGCAACCCCATGCTGGTTGCCCTTTACCTGTAAATATCTATAAATGCAAGCTATGTTCCACAAACATTCCACAATTTTGCAATCTAAGAAATGTGGATGAGGTGAATTCCCAGCTCAGGCACAATAACAGTTGCTGTTATTTCTTAATCTGGGAAAGAGGAGTACCTTATTTAAGTTTACGTGTGCAATAATTCATTTCAAGAGTTTTGCCAAGTATAGAGTATATACCAACACTGACCCCGGGCTTATAGACATATGAAATGACTGTAAACTTGTCTCCTTTCTAGAAGCAGACTGAAAATGTAGATATTTATCTGAAGTACAATTGATTCACCCATGGTTTTCTAATAGTGAAATAATGTATGAAACTTTTTTCTTTGAAAAAAACCCCAAAACACTGCCACCAGTTTCTGTTTAAGGCTGCTCCAGGCTAAGCCCCCTTGATTCATCTCTGCTTTTCAAGAGTCTCTCTCAGCACGTCACCCACAAAAATCAAAGCTGAGCTGTGGCTCATCTCCCCAGTGAGGCTGGCTCGAGCTGTCAGTGGTGTGTGCTCAGCTGGCTGACAGGAGCCTTGCTCTGTGCAGCTGTGATTCCTGAACAGAAGGCCCTCTCATTTTACAGTCCCTTCCCCTTACCCTTATGAGATGAAAACAAACTCATCCAGAACAGGAAACACTGATTTTCCAACTCTTCTTCAGACAGTAAACTTTCACTCTTTATTGACAGCCAAGTTAGTTGCAATGATCAACACAATGTTAAACACAAGCTCACTTTGAACACAAAATCTGAACACATGCTTCCCATTATGTTACCTGTATGACACTTCTGACCTGATTTCTTTTAAAAAAGGCTCTAACTGGAATTATGATTTACTGTAAAAAACCCAAAAAAAGCCCCAACCCACAGTCAAAGTTAAGCAAGTGTACAAAACCCCCACAGAAGGAGGAGACTGATGCATACACAAAATACATCAAGCGAATAAAGTGGAAACATACAGAGATAAGCCAGGCACATTCTCAGAAATCCAGGAATTCCTCTGAGGAAGGCAAAGGGAGTACTCAGCTACACTACACACTGCATGAACCCGAGGTAGGTAACTGTGGCAGCCCCTGAGGCAGCAGCAGGCTCATCTGGCAGGGAAGAGAACAGGCACCACCACCATCTGCTAGGTGCCTGGCTCCCATTCCCAGTCTTACTGTGAGAGCACGGGGTATTCCTGCTGGCACAGATCCTTCTATTTCCAATGGCAGAATCTAAACTCCAGAAGATTTAAAGTTTTCTTTTTTAGAAATAGTTCTGTATTGGCTTTTCCACACTCTGGATGAAAGCCTGCTACTCACTGTCTCCCTGGAACTTCGCTTCCTTTAGTGAAGTCACCAACCCTCCACACCCAAGTTTTCTTGCAATCAAGATGAAATGCTCTGCAGACTGCATCCCTCAAAAGGCTGAAAGTTGTACTAAGTCCTACTTTGATGAAAGGCATTATTTTGCAGCACTACAAGTGCTGCAAGACTACATTAAAAGATTCCTTACAAAGCAGTATTTTCACAGCATTTTACAAAAAAATTATCACTTTTAATTAGATTTAGTTCCAATGAATGCATTACTTTTTTATTTAAATGACATTTGTGAAAATTGAATATTGACCAGATGCTGTGGCCTTCTGCTCAAAATGTGAGTCAGACACTGAAGAGGGTCAAAACTAGAAGCCTAAAAAGAAACTTGTTCAAAGATGTATTAAATGCAGAAAGAGTGCTAGTACAAAGCATAGTTCTGTAAATGAGATATACAATCCAAGGGATTTTGTAAGTCTTTATATTCAACCAGATATGTAAAAAGACTTCTTTCCTTGACATACCCATCTAAAAATACTTATGTAAACCTTCAGCTTTTAAAAATATTATTAAAATAAGTCCTCTCAGTTCCTAAAATGTCAGAATTATTTGTGGAATTACTGAAGCTGACCTGGACTTCAGTAAAATATTTTGATACTGTTTCTCACAATGTTCTCCTGGAGAAAGGGGCTGCTCCTGGCTTGGACATGTGGACTGTTCGCCAAGCAAAAAACTGGCTGGATGATCAGGCCCAGAGAGTGGTGGGAAATGGAGTTAAATCCAGCTGGTGGCCAGCACTGAGGGGTGCTCCCCAGGCCTCAGTGGTGTTCTCCAGGCCTCAGTGGTGACCCAGTACTGTTTAAGCTCCTTATCAGAGATCTGGATGAGGGGATCGAGGGAACCCTTGCAGTCTGCAGACACACCAGGTTGGGTGGGAGTGCTGATCTGCTGGAGGGCAGGAAGGCTCTGCAGAGGGATCTGGACAGGCCGGATCGATGGGCTGAGGCCGATGGTGTGAGGTTCAACAAGGCCAGGTGCCGGGTCCTGTCCTGGGGTCACAACAACCCCAGGCAGCGCTACAGGCTGGGGCAGAGGGGCTGGGAAGCTGCCCAGCAGAAAAGGACCTGGGGGTGCTGGTGACAGCAGCTGAACATGAGCCAGCAGTGCCCAGGTGGCCAAGAAGGCCAAGGGCATCCTGGCCTGGATCGGCAATAGAGTGACCAGCAGGAGCAGGGCCGTGACTGCCCTTCTGTACTTGGCACTGGTGAGGCCACACCTCAAGTGCTGTGTCCAGTTCTGCAAGAAAGACAGTGAGGGGCTGGAGCAAGTCCAGAGAAGGAAAATGGGAGCTGGGGAAGGGTCTGGAGCACAAGTCCTGTGAGGAGCAGCTGAGGGAGCTGGGGGTGTTTGGCCTGGAGAAGGAGGCTCAGGGGAGACCTTATCACTCTCCACAACTGCCTGAGAGGAGGCTGTAGCCAGATGGGGGTGGGTTTCTTTTTCCCAAGTAACAAAGGATAAGACAAGAAGAAATGGCTTCAAGTTGCTCCAGGAGACATTTTGATTCAATATTACAAAACATTTCTTCACCATAAGGGTGTTCAGGCCCTGGAACAGGTTGCCCAGGGAAGTGGTGGAGTCACCATCCCTGGAGGCATTTAAAAGCCATGTAGATGTGGCACTTTGGGACGTGGTTGAGTGGTGGATCTGGCAGTGCTAGGCTAATGGTTGGAGGGTTGGATATTCAGGGTCTTTTGCAACTTAAAGGACTGATTCTAATCCCACTGTCCCAAGGTTTGTTGGAATATGTTTATGGTCACATTGCACAAACATGTATGAGCAATTTAGAAATACTGTACTTGTAGCTTAGCAGCAAGTTCATTTATCAAGTTTGTCCATTCATCAGCATTTTTAACCATAAATCCACTACTTAAAAATATTTCCCTCCCATTTTAAGACTTGGCTTGGTTAATGTATTTCAAATAGGCAAGACCTGTCCACATAATTTAAGAGGGGGGAAAAACCAAAGGGTACCATAACAAACAATTCTACAGTAACAGTAAAGGTAAATGTCATTTACAGGCAAGTCAAACAAGTATAGGCTTAGATACTTCCCAGGAATGGTTTCTCATGTTTGCAAACAAAGAAACAAAAAAAATTGATACACCATAATTTAATACTTAGGGGCTCATATCCCTAAACAATTAAGTTATAGACTCAGAAAATAAACTCAGCAATTTTCATCTTGGAAACCTGTGAGCTTCATTTCAAGATCAATACTGGTTTGTTTTGATTTATGTTGTACAGTTCAAAACTCATCTCCAAAGGAATAAGGAAGAACTGTCACCAGTTGCAGGTCAGATACTTGGCAGATACTTGGAGACTGGCTCAGTACAACTCAACTTTTAGACAGGAGTTTGCTATTTTTAAGGGCCTGTGAAATTTAAGAGGCACTTTAATATACAGTCATTACAGTACAAAATGTTCCCAGAGTTCTCCCAAGTTGTTTTCTATGCTTGCTGAGACCACAAAAACCGGTCACACCTTTCCAACATGGACTGAATCAGTGCTCTGAAATTAAAGCAAAGGGGAAAAGAAAAGGTCAAACAATAAAAAAGCTAACAACAGAAAGAACAACTGAGTTTTGGTTTGCTTTTTAAAGAAAAGTTTGTAAAACACATGATTACATTTCAGAAGTAACATCCTGACATCACCGTTCACACCAGCGGAAGGCATAGGAGAAATCAGAGTCTGTACAGGTCTCGACAGGACAGATTTCTTTCAGAGAATCTCCTTCACATACATCTTTAGTGTAAGATTTCCTGTTTACTCATTTTCAATTTTAAAATGCCTATACTGCAAAACACACAGTTCTTAAATAATAGGAAAGCTTTCAGCTGAGTCTAAAACCAAAGGTAAAAATGTGAAGCACTTAATCTCCTTGTTAACTGAAAAGGAAGTTTAAAGCACCAAGGAGATCCAAAAAGAATAGTGTGGATCTTCTGCTAACATATCTCTTACCTCTGCCTTTTCTCAGCAATTCTCAGTATCTCAGAGACACCAGTAAATCTCTCAGACAATTCCAGTGTCAAGCCACACTCCTGCAAGAGAGGCAAGGCACGATTTGGGCCAATGGCCTTGGCCAGCAGTAGAGCGACATTTTCCACAGTGATGCAGTCTGGGCAGCTCGGGCCTCCATTGCTGACAGCATTCCCATTCTGTGGGCCCTGGTGGTGGAAAGCTGGGCTGTGATTCCGTGCGAGATGCAGAAGAAACTTCCATTCTTCTATGGTCTCTGGAATGGAACCTAGATGCAAAATTTGTAAAACAACGATTATTTTAAGCCTACTTTTTAAACTATATCTGTAGTAAAAGAGAAGCTAGCTATTCTGTTTTACTCTGAAGATTCGAGGAAACCAAGCATTATCAACAAGCAAATTGTGCACACAAATGTACCGCCCTGACTGACTCAGTGTAAAGATTTAGTGGTGAACACACACAGCTTCACAATAGTTCAGTATTCAAGGCTTTGGATTAAGTCAAGAGGCAAACTTTTGTCCACCTTAGGGCTGGAGAGAATTTTCTTCTAAGTTCTGCCTTGTGGTACAGTGCCTTGCCCTAACTTTGGTGTGTGCACGTGTAGTGGGGGAGTTTTGTGCTGTGCAGGGAAGGCTTCCTATTCCTCTGTCTACAACACCAAGTTTAGCTTTTACTCCCAACTGATAAACAAATCAAGATTCTTTAACTTTTAAGCATTTTCTAGCACAACTGACTTCACAAAGCATAGCAGGAAGATGCAAGAGTTAACACCCATCTATGTGTTTCAAATATGCTGTACTACACACACTTAGGGCTACAAAAACACTTCAAAAAATGAAAGTTCAACTCAGCTTTGGGCAAATCATTATATAAGGCCAGTTCCTACATTAGAGAAGTATGTTTACACAGCTTAAGAACCACTAACCATCTTCTCCATTCAACAGGCTCAAATCATCCAAATGAACAATATTAGTAAAGGCTTCTCGTCTTCTGTCCAGCTCCAGACAGAGAAAAAGATATCCAGGCCAAAATCTTGAATAAGAGAGTAAAGATTTCCAGGAATCAAATTCTCAGTTCAAACCAAAGTCAAGAAGAACAATTACATGCTCATTTAAGTATCAGTAAAGACAAAAGCAATTAAATTTAATGAATGCCAGAAATAGAGTACGGACATGAGGAATACTTCCCATTTGGTACATTAAATTGGATATTCAATATTCATCCTCAAAAAAGGAAAGGTTTTAAAATAAACTCTGCCCAAACAAGAAGCAGATAGGTCATTTTCATTTGTATCTTCTCAGGGTCAGAATACCCACTAAACAAGCATCAAGAATTACCAAGTTTTCTCCTTACCCATGTGATTTACAGATGTCAGCCATCTTCTCTTTCATAACAAAATCAGCTGGGAGTTTAATCAAGAGCAGAATGAGCTGGCTGTAGCCCCAGGTAAACAAATGAGATCGTGGCCTAGGAGATGAGAAATTTGGTTTTAAAGCATTATTGATTTTCTTCAGAACATTATGGCAGATTTATGTAATGAGAGGAGGAAAAATGAGTGAAACACCATGTGCAGAGTGAGTAGAGCAGTCACTCTGGAAGGCGTTCCACATAAAAGCTATTCAATCCTTTGGTTGTTTCTGCTGAACTCTGCAAAACGCTCCAAGGAGTCAGTGATCGAAACTGTCACGCAAAATCCAACCCAAAAGCAGCCCTGTTAAATCTTTCTGCTGCTCTCAGGACCTCGGGTGAAACCCACTTTACCTGGGATTTCCTTCCTCATCCACAGTGTTTGTCCTTTGTGGAGCATCATGAGAAACTGCCAGGCACAACCAGTCCAACCGTACAGACTCAGGCTGCAGAAGAGACCTAAGGAGAAATGGCCTGGAAAACAAAGTAGACATCAAAAAAAAATCCTAAATGCTAGCAGGTTTAAATATACCAGATATAGAGAAGCAGAGACTATGTGTGGACAAATTAACAAAAAAAAGGGGATGGAAAATTAAATGTGCAAAAGCCTAAATGATTTATGTCTCTAGAAACTGAGGCAACCACAGAAAATTAAGTTTGCACGTTGTGTTTCCCAGATTTAGTTTGGGACATTTTGGGTTTGGTTGGGGGTTTTTTGTTTGTTTTTTTGGGGGTTTTTTGGTTTGCTTGGGTTTGTTGTTTTTTTGTTTGTTTGTTTTTTTTTTTTTTTGTTTTGTTGTTTTTTTTTTTTTTAATGCCATCTAACCCTGGTACACTGAACTGCAGATACATGAACCAAAAAAGTCAATTCCACTGAAAGTACTATTTAGGAAAACCCTTTTAAAACTAGAATCTAACCTAACAAAAACTCCAGTCTAAGGCTAACTAAAACTGGCAGAATTACTTGGAACCTAATGCTAAAGAACACCAAGCAGACAGATACAGAAACACTTAAAAATGTCCCCAAAAGCCAAAACAAAAAAACCTCCACACAGCTACATGATGAAGAGAGCAGACAGATGAAAAGGATTCTACATTCCCGTTACCTTTTATCCTCTGGCTTTGATTTCATCAGACTATCTAAATATGCTAAAAAGTGAGCTGGATCATTCCTGCAAAGCTGTTTAATATCAGAAGGCAAAATAGAGGGGTGGAACTTGATCAAGGGCCGAAGAGCTGTTTCCCCAAATTTTTCATAAAGCCTGGAGAAAGAGAGAGAGAATAAAAATTATTTTCAGGACCAAACAGCAAAATAATTTTTTCAAGATCTCTTGCAAGTTCAAGGCAGTACTGAAAGGTGATCTCTCTAAGAGACTCCAGAAATTTCCATGAGATGGTACATGAAGCAATTCCTGCTAGGAAGCTAACAAGGCTGAAGAGAAAAAGAGGATTTGGGTACAAACCTTTGAGCATGTGCCAGCAACAGTGGGCTGTCATCCCATGGCCCCAGGTCATGCAGGAGCTTCAGTATTTTTAACATATCTTCACTTTCCATTGCTAGAGCCACTGGACTGTGACAAGTTACTTCTGAAATAAATCAGTGCAAAAGATATGGGCAATTTTTTCTCCTTAACATGTCCTACCCCTCCCTTTGTCCTTCTGCTGAACGACGGCTATCACATGGGAAGTTCAACATCCACCTCAATTCTGCCAAAATGCAGGTATTAATCTACAGGCACAAGTGCAGTCCAACTAAGGACAAACTGGGAATGCATATAGTACTTTCACTTCTCGGGCTCTCAGAATCCAAACAGTGAAGAGATTCCCAGAAACACAGACACCAGACACCAACCCTCAAAGCAAGATTCTGTTGTTTAACTGCTCTCTGTTGGAGCAGAATCAATGTTAAGGCTTTAATTCCCTCTTAAATACATGAGGCAGAAGCTGAGTGCAGAGCACAGAAAAGTTCTGCTTTCCAGTATCATCATGAAGCTTCGGTTCAATAAGGCTAAAGAGGCATCAAAAAGTTCAGAAAGTATTTCATGAAACAGGGAAGCGTGAAGTGATCACAAGCCACTCATCTGAGTGGAACTATCAGATGTTTTGTTTTGTTTCATATTAACCACATTCCTTTACAAGCTGACTCTTCCAATGCAAATGCTGAAGCCCCTTCCCTCCCTTCTGCCTTGTTTCTAGAGACTTGTGATTCTAATTATGATGCTTTTGCTCTCAGAAGCACATATGTTTGTTTGGAAATAGGCTGTGATCACTGCAGTGTTCAATCAACAAGGTCCATGCAAACTAACAGGTTCAAAGTTGCAAAGTGGGGAGAGAATCTCTCCAAGGAGCCAGTAGTTCTTTTTCTTAAGAAATCACAGGTTATTCTGAGTTGAAAGGGACCCACAAGGACCATCAAGTCCAACTCTCAAGTGAATGGTCCATACAGGGCATTATTTGCACTATGTTCTAACCAACTGAGCTAAGGTCTTCCTAAGGGAAGTATTTGGGGGAAAAACAATCAACCGAACAACCCAAAACCAGAACAAAAACTCCCACACACCAAGCATCCTCCCCTGCCACACTACACTGGCAGAAGGAAAATCTGCAGACGCAATTATGAGTGTCTTCAAGATTTTTTTAGATTTTTTTCTCCCGAAGAGTCTTATTTTCAGTTTAAGAAGTAAGACAATGTTCATTATTTACCTTTCAATCCTGCAATGTATGTTTCCCATACATTAGGGCTGGTGGCACACGTGGTTATAATACACTGCTTTACTCTCTTTAAATCCAAAAGAAAGAAGTAGCTTTGCATAAACCTACAAGCCAAGGTCCCCGAAGCTGCTGGTGGCAGACTTCCCTCAGAGCTCTCCTCAGCCTCACCACTGCCACAAGAAAAGACACGCAGCTCAAAGCACAGAGTTGTCAGCTCCACGAGATCTTTCAGAACATCCGCTTCGATGACACACGGAGGAGACACCCGAAAGCCGCAGCCCAGAGGCCCCATCAAATCAGTACCATTTCCACACGTGGTATCATCAGTATTTTCCTTTTGTATGCAGTCTTCCAAAATACCACTCTGTTCCTTGTCTACTGGGTCTCTGTCAGCTGCAGCCACTTGCAGGTTTTCCTCCAGGCCTGCCCTCTGCTCTTCAGCAGGCACGCTCTTGCTTTTCTTAACAGCTAAAGCAGAATGCTCCTTGCTGCTGAATTTTTCTTCTAGATAGACAAGCCATTCCCATAAGACCTTTCTCATATACTGAGGTTCTAACAACACCTGGGGATCCTGGAGTTTGGCTCTGCAGCATAAAAAAGAAGTTTGCGAAGTTTACGAGTTATAAGATTTTAAGATGCCACAAGTGAAGTTTCAAATATGCTTTGTGTAACTATAGTCCTACACTTGACTTAGAGTCAGTTGTCGGCTTTTTAGTGATTTTGAGTGCATCAAACAGAATTTAGGCTACTTCACACTGTCTACATTTGGTCTCAGTACATTCTGAGCTCCCCAGGATTTCTTTCAGAATGAATTTTTGTTTGCAATTTTTATTTTTTTTAACTATGCTTGTAATTAAGCCAAAGGGATAATGCTAGAGGAGCTTTTAGTGGGTTTTGCTTGGTTTTAAAAAGAGGAAACAAATCATTCACCAAATGAGATCCTCTCAGGTCATTGTAACAGACATTTAGAGCATCACTCTTACATACATGTAATGAATGAAAAAATATTTTAAAAACCCAATAACTTTTTCTGACAAAGCCCAAACTATCTATGCAGTAAAAATCTTCTCTGCTTACACAGCTTCTGCTGTTGCAGCCTTGAGGTCTCTCAGACGGTCCTCCTCAGGAAGCTGGCAGTTCTGGGGTTCTGACCTAGAAAAACATAATCATTTGAGTCTTATCTGAAGTATTAACTTTAATAACTTAAGTGAGGATTTCCTGCCAAATTTTTTCAACAACACTGATTCCTTTATTAAATACAAAGTGTTCACTTGTAAGAAGGAACAGCTCAACAGAAATTATGGATAAATTTGGCATGAAGAGCAACAGATAATACTATTTTTGTGGCTTTCTACAATGATTCTACTGCAGCTACAGTGGATTTCTGCAGGTATTGAACAAAAAAAAACGTACCACGGCACTGTATGAAAGTTAGTCCAAAATGGTAAATTAGCACTGGAATATGAAATTACTTAGATCTGTGTTCACTGCCTTACAACCTCTAAGAAAGGAGTTGGGAGAACCAGTGAAACCCACTATAGGAATGAAGGTAGCTGGAAAAACCTAACGCCAAGTTCCTCATTCTGCTTGCAAGAGTTTTTCCTTAGGTTGCTATCCTCAGGACATCCAGCAAATACAATTGCTAAGAAAACGTGATTTTTGCACTCACTCTTTTTCTTCCTGGGGAGATGCTACCGGATTAACAGTTAACTCTGGCAGCTGCTCATCATCCTTTGCTTCATGCTTCCCTCTGGATTCAGGACTTATATGAAGCGTGCCAATCTTTTCCGTGGTTTTGCGTACAAAGCTGGAAACACTGGGAATCACAAGTTCCAACGTTTAAAATCAAAAGTTCAAAAGTGACCAAACCAAGCACTTTTTCACTCAAACCATCATTTGAGAGACTTTATAATCTGAAGAACTCTTGAGAAAAGGATGAGAGCAGTGATAACCAACAGGAGCAAAACTTACTAAGAACTGGCTCAAAATTCATACTTCAGTCATGGTCCATACTTCCAGCACAGAACAGAAACCTGAAGTATTTAACACTCCTGCTGGAGAAACAGGATCACATACCAACATTAGATACAGGTTTTGACATGTATTTGTATGCAAGTAAGTGCAGATTGGCTACACTGTATTTTAAAGCTTTTAAACATAAAGCATCTTTAGGAAATTGTGTCCCTCCTGGTGGTAAGAAAGCACTTTACAATGCTTCAAATTAATTCTTCAGATTACAAAGCTCACCAAAAATGTCCTTTTCACTCAGCAGCCCCTATTCCTTCAGGTATTTTATTGAAGAGGAAGCTCAATGAACATACCAGAACTCCATTATTTCTACCACTGCCACAAAGAGAATTATGTCGACAAGATTTGAACAGAAAAATAAGCTTTCTGCTCCAGAACTAAAAAAACCCCAAAAACCAAAAACCCCAACTCAGCATTGTTTACTATAACAAGGTATAGCAAAAGTTGAAAGGTGGCTGCAGAAAGTAGAAAGGATTCAAATTTAGTAGAACAACTGGACTTTAATGTATAGAAGGATTAAAGCTGAACTTTTAAAAATTAACTGTAAATATGCTAGTATTTTATTCAGTGATTACTTGCGTGCAGCGAATACTTGAAAACAGCTTTCATTTTTAGCAGAAACACTTATTACTAGTAAAATCCTAAAAGCTGTGTACGGTTTAGAAAGAACTCCAAACATTGCATGTACTTCTGATATTTGTTCTGAGATCCTCACACTGCTGATAGCAGCTACAAGTCTTTGTTGGAGGACACGATTTACATACTGAAGTGATTAAAGGAAGGCTGTGCAATTTTTCAGACCATTGCTGGGCCAGAGACATTTTAGCTAAGTAATTAACATACAGCACTTTTATAAATATTTTAAGTTATGTATTTAACACCATCTCCTTTATATTTGTACACCCACCCCTCATCCCCGATTTTTTTTTTAAAAAGTTCTAAAATACCAATGTGATTTGTACATAAAATGGACACAGATCAAATTGCACCAGGTATAGGCTACTATTATTCCACAAATGTTTGGGAAATTGATTTGATTCACTGAAAAGTTCGTGTGGGGATAGGACAGACCACTTTGCAAGTGTGTTTTAGCAATATCTATCTGCTTTGAATATTTTAATGTTTGTCCCCAAGCAACATAAGAAGCCTTCCCTGTAAGTTCCAGAAAGGCAAAATCCCAAAACAATATTCAGTAAGTTTCCTTTGAATACAAACCACAACCACAGTTTACAGGATAACAGTAAACATTCCTAGACATTTAACAGTTATTAACTGTTTAAAAACTGAGGTTGAAGTCTTGGGTCCACTGAAGTTACCAGCAGCTCTTTGTATCTTCACTGGAGCCAAAATGAAGATTTAAACTGCCTGGCAAACCTGACTGCATCTCTGGTGTTCCATGTTTGCAGAACAGGGTATGAACTAAACCACACAATGCTACAAATTCTGGGGACAGAAGAGGGAAAGATGTAATGGATGAGTGAACCTGCTGCATGTTTTACCTTTCTTTGACAGCTTGGAGAGAGACGAGAGGAGATGGGGAACGGAATGACAAAGGAATATTGAATGGGAGAAATGTCTCATTCCGGTCAGCCTCAACCACCACAGATGCATGAGACACGTTCTCTGACAAATGGAATTGAAATAAAAAGTCGTGAAACAGTGGCCTGGCAAAAAAATGGAACAGTGAAATGAACTGCAAGTCACTAAACCATTAATGGATAACCTGCCCACCATATTTTCCTTTTTAATGCTCAAGAACGCATGAAGCCAGGTTTCAAGGGCCGTTTTACTACTGACTTTGAACCTAGTAAGTCTGCTTTGGCTCTGTAGCAAGGCAAAGAATGATCAACAACAGTATGAAAGCTATCTTCTAAAATAAAACAGTCCATTTAGGGGACAAAATCTTGATTTAATCCACGGAGTTATTTATACATCTAGGAAAATTAAGTATTGTGGCATTCATCAATTCACGTTGCATGATTTACAAAAACTAAATCACATGTGAAGAATGGACTTAAAAATCTAAGTGAGCCCAGAGCTCTCTGGCTTTTGACAAGAATCACAGGAAATACAGAATCACTGAACATTTCCTTTTCTCTCCTATATCCCTAACAGTATCTACAATGAGTTTTGCTTAATCATTTCCTGGTACAAACACACACTGTATCTTTAAGTGATGGCTACAAGAAAAAAGGGATCATTTTAAGCCAGGATGACACTACATTTTGCAACAGTCACCAGTAACCACAGCGTTGAGAGGAAAAGATGCTGTGCTGTTACAGAAAATCTACCATCAGAATCCCTCTTGACAGTGCCTGAAGGTCACAACTGACTTTACAACTGGTTGTAAATAAGGCTGCTTTTGTTCATTATGCAGACTAGAAACCTAAAAACTCATTACATCTTGTGTCATTGTGAGCAGGGAAACACTAAGCCCATTTCTTTCAAATACCAAATCAAGTACTCGTGCTTCAAGAAGCATCTAGAACTTCTCTACTTGGAAATAAACAGCAAAATTATCTCTTGTGGAACATACAGACCTTTTCTATCTTCTGACATTCAAAAATTAAGTCACCTGATTTTTAAAATTCTGACTTTTAATGTTGGAAATGATACACTACCAAGTCTCCTCAGTTGTTTTTAGGGTGAGGTAGGTAAAGAGGCACATGTGCACCTAAGTGCTACCAACAGCACATAGCTCAGCCACCAGGAAAACTCTACTGACAAGTAGGGCAGTAAATACCAATTTCTGCACTCTCCTTTCCCACTGTGGTTTTCTCCAAAGAATCCAAATTCTCTCCATCCTCAACTGGCACCCAGAACTTGCAAAAGCTAAAAAGTAGTTTTATTGGAAAGTGTCTCTACCATACCTAGAACTAAGCCAGCTCCTCATCATCCCAGGTTTCTGCATCCACTCCCAATCCCAACCAGAGCAGAGAACAAGACCCATTACAGTCTCACTCTAGCCTAAGTCCAGTGATAGACATTTGTCAGGAAATAAAGCTCCCTGGATGAGCTAAATGTTAGTTATTAACAATTCTAGCACCCCTACACTAATGTTTACATATGTAAGAGATGATCCCCAGTACAAAGGAAACCCTGTAAGAAAGTTAAGAACACTCAGCAGAGTCCTTCTGCTTTCCCTGAAGAAATACAAGCCAGAGTCCAAATTAAGAGGTTCTTTTTTGAAAGAAAATATAACAAAAGGATATTGGCAACAAACAAATCTTGTTTGAAGTTCAGTTGACACTGGTATAGACAGCTGAAGGAATCTTAGCATTAATGTTGGATTACAAGTGGAGGGGGAGGAAGTTGGAGTGGAGTCCTGGCTTGATAAAAGCCCTCTGAACCTTTTGTTTTGTTTCTCTGGGTTTTGTTTGCTTTTAAGCCTGGATTTCTGTGGAGCCAGCTTTTCAAACCAGTGTTTCAGGAAGGATTTCGACTGGAAGGTGGGGTGACTGTTTCAACGGATCAAATTACAGGTATTAATAACGCATCACTTGATGGTGGAAAATAAGAGCGCAGAGCCAAACCAGTTGAATTCTTGTAGAATAAACAAACACATTCAACAAACATATTTTCATTAAGAAACATTACCAAGTTCTAGTTGCTCATCTTCATGGTGTGCAGGAAATTCTTTAAGTCTCTCATCTTCTGAGAACGTTTGACTGTGGAGGGAACATGAGTCTTCATCCGACTGACTGCCCCTTCGACTGATAACGCGGTATATTCCAGAGTCTAAGACACTGAAGCTTTCCTGTCAGACCAAGGAGAGGAGTTAGACACTGTGGGAGTTGTACTTCCTTTGCTAAACTTTCTGCAATGAACTCAGCCAACTCTACACACACAAATAACCTCACAGCATCTCATAATTCACTGCCTGGAAATCTCTTGTCTGCGACATCAAGATGGTATTTACATTACTTGGCTTTTTAAACTTTCCTTTTAAACACTGTTAAAGCAGGAGCTGATATTGTATTAACTATGAAATATCTCCCCTTTCTTGAAAAGCAGCTGTATGTTTATTAGAAATATGCTTTGCTTTTTTTCCTTAGAGCTTTCTGGTTAAGCTTCTTAGAGTGCAGTAATTTTTAAAATAGGGCTAGGATAGTTCTGAGTACTCAGACATTCATTTTCATCACATAAAACTAGAGTTATAACCAAGACTATCTTTACTGAAGCATGTTAAGACACTAAACTGAGCTGTGGAAAAAGCCATCTTCATATTAATCTTTGTCCACACCTCAAACATTAGCCCTAAAATAATATGGGGAAAAGGCAGAGGTCTGAGACCTTACAGAATGCAACTAGTGGTGTTTCATACATCTTCACCCCACCTAGTTTTAGAATGCAGCATTACGAGCTGTGTAGACAGGGCAGAAATGAAAGCCTCATCCTCCAAGTGAGGAATGAGGTGACTTTAGGCCATAAAGACAAAATCTGTAGATAACAATTTTGGCACTACCAATATACGTACGTGAGATGAAATACTGCTCCTTCTACTGCTGCATGCAGAATCGAGAGGTTCCAACTTTGAAATCAGTTCTTCCAGTTGCACAGTGAGATCTTGCTGAGTTGAAGCATCCAGCTGAGACTTCAAGTGCTCCAGCTTGTCAAGAGGCAAATTTTTTCTTGCCTAAAAGTAGCCAGTGAAACAGAAGCATTATTATTTCTAATGCACATGTGAAAAACAAAAGATATCATATATGCAGGACAATTTTCATCCTTAAAATTTAATGTTTAGATGACTTTTAAAAAACTCCAACCAAATGAATCTCAGTAACCATGAAACCTAATGGAAGGAGAGGACAGGAAAGACAGTGAAGTTGTATTGCACGTTTACAGAGAGGTATTTACTTACTCTGCAAGAAATAATTGAATTTTGGAAGAGACAAGAGACCCTGGCAGCGAGGGTCCAGAACCCTCTTCTCATCAGACGCTCTATGCAGCGATCGACCAGCAGCAGGGAGAGGTGCACAACTTTCCCATTTGTGTGCAGACAGAACAACTCACTCTTGTGAACTGCAATGTCCTGAATATCTGCAAAACCAGATGCACAGCAACACCCGAAGGACTGAAGTTGTTAATCAACATTCCTTTCTCTCCCTGAAAGAAGGTGAAAGCGTATTCCCACCTGACTGCAAACTAGTGCAAAGCACGAGGGGCACGGGGAAAACAAACACTGGGGAGTGCTGACCCAGCATCTAACCACTATAAAACGCAGTGTCAAAACTCTCCAGAGCTGCATTTCCAGAAAACATTCAAAAAATACACTAAATTACCAAAAAGTTTCCTTTTGCTCTGATGGGAGATGAAAAATTAAAGCCCGATAACAATGACAAATACATAATTGACTGGTAGAAAAACAACTTTGGCCTTCCAGCAGTTTTTGAATGCAATAGTTATGCTGTATGCAAACACTCCACAACAAAGGTACTACAAACTTAACACTAAAATGGAGGGGGGGAAGGGGAAGGGGAAGGAAGAGACTGACTGACAGTAATTACTGTAGGACTCTGTTTATAACCATACACACATAACAGTTTATGAGGGTTCACTCATCTGCCAAAGAAATACATTCCCTGGATGCAATTTAGACAGGTTTTAGGAAAAAAACCCTAGGTTTTACGCTTTCAGCAGCCAGATTATCCTTCACAGAATACCTCATAATGAGCTTGAGTAAAGAGAAAAGGATACTGCAGGTTAATCACCTGTATTTTAACTACTGTATTTTATGAGTCACTCTACACCACGTTTTGTTTCTCAAGAAGCATGTTTTCAGATCTGTGGAAGGAAAGGCTGGCTGGAGGAGCCAGGGAGATGGTTAATATTCAAGCATATACTGGTCAGATGACAAGTTTTTTATAAATATTCTGCAATCCAGCTGCAGAAACTGAGTTTGAAAAGCTTCCATGTTAGGCAAGGACTTCAGGAATGACCAGTGTAACAGACAACGTTACAAAGCAAAGTTTAAGGAACTTTAGTTTACCTTTAACTTCACTCCAGAGTAAGACTTGAACGCTTTGGGGAAGAAAAATGTAAATTCCTCTTTCTGTCCAGGTCACCACACAGTGCTCACTGCAAGCAAAGCGAACGTTAATGGAGCAACAGTCAATTATGGTAAAATATAGGTAAAATTTTTTAAAAATCGTAAAATATGCAGGGATGGCATTGGCTTAAGTATAGCAAATAAGATGTGAGACAGGTATTTAGCATGATACTGGGGAAATTCTTACAGAAAAAGCTGAAGTTGGTAACATAAAATAGGGGAATACATAATTTTTTAAGCCTACTTTATTAACAGGAAGCTATGCTGTCAAATACTCACGTCAAATACAGCAGCTTGGGGAAAGATAAAGATTGTGGCAAGCAGCTGGAACCAGTATAATGAGGATCCTGCCTGCAAAACAAAATTATTATCAATTACAAGCATAACTAAAATACCATCACTTTCTAAAATACTTAATCCTGTAAATACATGGCTGTCTTAAATAAATATAGTCTCATGACAGCAGCATTCATTGTGCTCACACAGACACAGCTGCAGAATCAAGGTTTTGGCATTTTTGATAATTGCTGGCAATACCTCTTAGAGGAGACTGTATTAAGGTGACAACTAGGATTAACATTTGACTGCAGTAGGAGTTTATTTAGTCTTCTCAGCATTAATGTAGTTCTTTCCTGCTCATCTGGAAGTCCAAAAAAAAGCAAGTTTATCACTGATAACACTCATGTTTCTACCTGAGAGTAACAACAGGGAGAGGTGGTGACGAGAGCAGCTGCTTGAACTGATGTGTGCTTTGCACTTCCCCATCAAAGTTCACCTCCCACATCCTCGAGCCAGGTCGAGCACAGTATATTAATGGCTGCTGATTCCCACTGTTTTTTCCAACCGGGAAGAAACATGCTCCAAATTCTCCATCTCTCTCTTTATTGCCAATTTTCCAAAACTTCTCTCTAGAAGGCAAAAAATATACTTGTTAAGTAAGGCAACATTAATAAACACCCTAATTAATTTTATGTTTTTCTTGAATAATAAAAATACTAAATCCCAGCTGCTGAATTGGTTTCGGTGCTGAAGAAAAAACTGTAATTAATATTATAAAGCCTGCACAAAGTTTATACAAGACAGGGTGCAGAAATATTCATTAGTTGAAATGAATGCTCAGATCAAAGGGGTTTTTTCAGCAGAACCAGTTGTTCTACCTGGTGATGGGAAGGTGTGAACATTCCCAGAAATCATTTCCCATCACATCAAAAATAAGACAGTGATCATGAATAGGCAGCATGAAGTTATGAACGGGAAATCATGTTAGCAGCCCTCTACAACAGAATGACTGGCTGGGTAGCTGAGGGGAGAACAGTGGACGTTGTTTATCTTGACATCAGTAAAACTTCTGACACTACCCCTCCCAACATCTTCAGAAACAGACTGAGGGAGCATGGGCTAGGTAAAGAGACATTGATGTCATTTCAGAAACTGTGTGTGACCCTGTGAAGTCCAGTATTTCAGAAATAAAATAGAACTTGCCTCTCAGTATCACATAAATAAGTGCGGGTAAGTGAAGATATGAGCAGTCTTCCATCCAAGTAATCAAGCTGAACCACCCGAGAATCTACAGTGGTTATGATCTGGACAGGAAACATCACAAAAGTAGCAGCAGCCTACAGTCAAAAGAGAAAAAAAAGAAGGAAACATGCTGGTCTTCAGTTCAAAGTAAAGACTGTTTCATTATGTTAAAATTGCAAAATTCAGACAAGACGCATGTATGCTATGAATACACAGCATAAGACAGAGCAGTTCCTTTCTTCTCTGTTTTTACAAAGCAAGGCTTCAATGCTCAGAAGCACAGCAGTATAAATCCTCCTTTTCCCAAAACCATTATTGAAGACATAAAAAAAAAAATCATATCCCTGTAGCATCCTGATATTCTTTTATAAAGGGTGTTTTTTCTCTAAGACTAACAGAGGGTTTTACTCCTGCTATTCCAAGCTTTGTGCTTTTTTTCTATTCTCCCCACGGGTACTTTGAGCTAGCAGTTTTACGGAAACACACCCGAGAGATTAATTGATACAAAAACCAGCTTCTATTGGAATTAGATTGCTCACATAAGCTCACCTTGTCTATTACCCTGCCACAAATTATCCAAATACTGTTTATCATACCAGTGTCTCACCGTGCATGGGTGGATGAACAGTCTCAGGCTTATGAATAAGAAAACTTCTGGGAACTGCATTTAAATTTGCTGTCAGACAGTCACTATTTTTGCCAGCTTAAGAGTTGTTTTCCCTTCTTAGGGATATGACAAAGTGAATTATCTGAGAAATCCAACAGTCCTGATCCTTTAAAGGCATGAGCAGACACAGATTCCATGGGCCTTGCCTTTCTCTCCTCTCTCTTTTCCCACAGCTGACTTTTCCCCCTTCTTTCTTTAAATGTAATAATGGTCTTGCTACTTTTAAGTAAATTTTCCATCAAAATCTTCCATGAGGGCTAGAAAGGACCTGGAGGAACACAACTATTTCCAGGTTCTGCTACTTTTTACAGATTAAAAGGAGAAAGAAAGGACCCAGTAGTGGTAAAACCTAAAGAACACTCAAGGGCTAGAAATCAGGCTGTTATCACTGACAGCTGTGTCCTTTGCATAAAATATAATGGATGTAGATGGATGGATGACGACCTACCATTTATTTTATCTGATCCAGATGTTTAAGAATGAGAGCATCCAGACAAAGCCAAGCAAAATCAGAGTCTGGGACTGCTCTGTCAGACCAAGAGCTCAATTGAGGACTAAAACAAACAGCTGAACCTGTAGCTGGAGTCTAAGGAATCCAACAGGCTCAGAAACACCAAGACCCTTAACTAAGATACTTTTAAATTCCAAGAAGAAGCAGATTGACCAGTTTTTAATTCTGAACATTTGAAAGCATTTTCATGTCGCATTGCTAGGATAGATAGAAGAAGGATGGGGGAAGTTCATGGGTCATGATTTCTCTTGTTATCTCAAGAGAGTGGTTTTCATTCCAACAGTTAAAGCTACCAGAACTTCATCAGCTGCAAGTTCTGCTCTGCTCCACTTCACTAAAACAAACAAAGAGACTCCACACATAACCTCCTGTGAATTAAGCTCAAAGTATGCAACATTTTACCTTCCCTTGTTTCGATGTGTTAATCTTGATGGCTGATACTTTTCCCACATGATCTCCTACAAAAACTCGAAGGGCACCTGTATCCCAGCACAGAGCTGTGACTTTTCTGCCCTTATGCTCCGAGGAAACATAAATCCGTTCTGGCTTCCCACGACGTTCCTGATTCAGCTCCCAGACTACTACAAGACCTTGGCTACAATAAGTTAAAAAAGAGAATACAGTTTGAAAATAAGTCTTCTAACCTTTTATCAGTTGATAAAGATGCATTTTCCCAAAGAAAGAGGAGACCCAAGAGAAGCAGAACACCTCAGAGCTGGTTCTGATTGAGGCTGCATGCTTTCAAGAAGCATCACACTTAATTCTGGAGAAGAATGAGTGTTCTTCTTTGCACTACAACGCATAAGCAGCTTTGTAAGGCTACTCTTACATTTAGTACAAATGCCAGTGAAGATGTGGAAAAATGTTTAAATGGATTTTAAGAAATATAAGTGAAATTAACTACCAATCTCACTCTACCATGGTAATGAAAATTCTTCTTTTGATGCTGAAAGGTCTCAGAAAGACATTTATCATCATAATTTCACATGCATGAGCTCTGTCATAGATGTTCTGTTACAGAAATAATACTTAATCTAGAACAATTATTCCAGAAAAAAGAAGTTAAGCAAACTGAGCACAGAATTATCCTGTAGCAGCCTCTACCACTTAATCTGGTAGGTCAACTCTGCAAGTTCTCAGCAGCTGTTCAAGACTGAAACTTAGAAGCTTCTTAAAGATACTTATCCAGCGCTCAAGTTTGTAAGTGCATCACTCACCTGGTAGCAACAGCAACATAGTCTTCATCATGCAAACAACAAGCCACCCGGGAAATGGCACCTTCCTGAAAGCAAGCACAGGAGTAAGAGCAAGTAATGTTGTTCCTGTACTGCCTCCATCACTGTGCAGCTTTTATCTTTAAGATATGAACCAGATTCATGTCAACAGATGCTATCAATCTGTTGCGATGCGGTTGGTTTTTGCTGTTTGTTTGGGTTTTGTTTGCAAACACTGAGCTTACTCCAAGATGCAGCTGACAGCAACACGACACCAGGAGCAAGGACTGCGGTGCATTCTCTGACTTGGAACACACAGAAATCAGTCTCCCGTCCTCACACCTTTGGAAGTTGTTTTGCCAGAATTAAGCAATATGCTGCCAACCTTAAAAACTGGCTGCATTCATGCCACAGTGGAAGCAGCAGTGGCTCCAGGAAACAGCACCTGGCTGTACAAATACCAATCCCTGTTTCATGGTCTCTTCCAGCAAAAGCAAGTCAGCTCATCTTTTCTTCCCTCATCCAGGTATGTCACAGTTTGGACATTCAAACACTAAGAGTTATCTACTTGTGAGTTACTCCAGTTCCATATTCAAAATTTTCTTCTAATCCTTAAATATGCAGGTGACTGCATTGCTGCTGTTAAAAGTAAGGATTGGAAAAACAAAGGTCTAACACTCTGAAATAATTTTTTTCACACCTCATGAAATCTATTATACCACACACCCTGGGGATACACTTCAGAACCACAACCTATTTTAAACACAGCAGTCAAAAACTTCACCTTCTTTGGACAATTCAGTAAGCTGAAGATGACTTAATAAACATTAACATGAAACAACATCTCTTTCTCAGCCCCATTTTCAGAAACTTTCATTTAGCATTTTTTACTCTTACCTTGTGAGTGAGAAAGAGTCTTTGCTTCCAACCATCCTTCTGGATAAGGTTCAGTCCTCCTCCTGAGCTGCCTAGAGCCAGCCATCTCTTCGACACATCTATACATGTGCACTGAAGCGAAAAAAACCGCAATGCACAACCTGGTAAGTTCTGATCACGGCATCTTTTTCTTGCATTATTATGTGGGGTTTTTTAAAGGCTTCATTGTTTGCCAGCTGTGTGCACCACTCCTAAACCATGGCAGGCAAGATTATTTAAGAGCACACTTTACAACTGGAGCAAACAGTGTAAGCTGTGCCAGGCTGTGTTACATACCCACAGCTGCATTACAGAAACACACACAGAGTAACAGGGTCCTTTATCTTCACTCCTTCTTCCCAAAGTACTCCCCCCATTAGACAGCATGCACACACCCAAAAAGAATTATATTCATCCTATGGGTTAATCAAATAATTAACCAAACGGGGTCATTACTTGAAATTAAAAAAAATTAAAAACCAAAAAAAAAGCCAAACACCACAAACTCACCTTAAGACGACTGGAATCCAGCCTGAGTGCAGAAAGCAATGGATCCAAACACTCCAGCTCTGCCAAGACATGGTTGTAAGAGTCTGGAATTACTGGCACAGAGGCCATGGATGCACACAGCTAGTGCTGCTCACTCATGGGTATGTTACAGCTTCAGCTTTTAGCTGTACCTGCCAAAAATAAAGTTCTTCATTAGTTTACTTTTTAGCATTATGGCTGGTTTTCTGTGCTTAAAGAAACAGCCAGTGTTTTTCTACTCAAAAAGCATCAGGTTTCAGTTTGCCAAAAAGAGGCCCAAGGGCTGGAAATTTAGACCTCTGCTTTGTTTATGAGAAGTTTTTGTTCAAGCTAATTTCTGAAAACATAACCTATCAGACATCCCACTTAAATACTTAAACGGTAGTTATATTTACATCTGTCTGTGAAACAAGTTACATCTACCTACGGAAAAAGTCCTATTTTATAAAAAAATGCACTTTTCCCCACAGGATGCACCCTTGATTTGAAACTAACTTCCTCAAGAAAAAACATTTAGCATTGGCTTTTTTACCTACATCCCATTCTTCCCCAAAACTAAATTTAAGGACTATTATCCTCAAGTTATACCAAATTTAGAATCAGCTGCAATTGGGCATTTCAATATAACTATAAGCTGTCATCTCTACAGTATCCCTTTACCAGCACACAAGAGATAACACAGAGTGAAAACCAAGAATTAAATATCCATCGAAATCACAACCTCATATTTTTCCTAAGCACCACATACTTTAAAATAACTTCTTGTTGAGTTTAAAGTTTAAACCTGTACATTGCTTAACAAAGCCCCAAACCTGTTACACTGCCCAGTCAAGTTCCGGAATTCCTAAGTAACCTTTAGTATGCGATCCCATAAATTAAGGAACTCCCTCCCAGAAAAGCCGTCACGGGGAAATTTACATTTCCTCAAGAGAAAAGTGAGCGCTCACTCTCACCAGGCACTAGGAAAAGGGAAGAGGCACATTTAGCCAACGAAACTGAAAGCTGTTTCTCCAAAATTCTCAAAACGTCTTAAAAACCTTAATGGCCACGTCTACCCTCCCCACTCTGTGCCCCCTCCCGCTGCGGCTGAACCGCGACACCGCGGGGCTTTCTCTGCCGTACCCGGAGTAAGGAGAAGCATCGCAGAGGGCAGAAGAAACCCCCCCCAAGCCCCTTCAGGAACCGCGGGCAGGGCAGGGGGCGAGAGCCGAGCCCCGATGGGGCACAGCCACCAGCCCGGGGAAGCGACAGGGCCAGGAAACGCCGCTCGCTCACCGCTCTCTCTCTCTCGCTCCCT
>WEIT01031844.1:0-61654 GCA_013389985.1 Dryoscopus gambensis | reverse complement strand
CCCCGCCGGTTGGCCGGGGGTGCAGGCGGCAGACAAAGAGGTGCCCTGGCAGCGCCTTCCCCGCCTGCTGCCGGGGGGCCGGCGGCTGGGCAGACCCCACCGGGACCGTGCGGGCGTTCTCGGGCCCGTCTCGCGGCAGGCTGACATCCCTGCCGGAGCGTAGGTGATGCGGATCGGGGGAAGGCCGGGCTGGCCCGTCAGAACCGTGGATCCCCCCACCCGCCGTGCCCGGGACAAGCGGCACTGCTGCCATTTCTCCATCTGGCCGAGCTGTGACCCGCTGACAGACCCCTGGCACCCCTCGGGGTGCTGCTCTGCCCGCTCCCGGACCTGGCAGCGTCCCTGTGCCGCTGCGGGTCAGGCTGGGCCATTGGCACAGATATTCCATGATTCTGCTGTTGCCTGCGGGGAGCGGAAGCCTAGCAGCAGCAAGGCCTGCATTGATCTGTCAGAGCTCGCCTGCTAGCCCGTGCCCACCCTGGCCAAGTCAGGATTATTAAAACGTGTAAACGTTTCATTTTTTTTGGCTCAGAACTCGACAAAACCATGTAGGAAGAGAGTGGAGTGAAATGCTGGTAATGGAGAGTATTCGGTACGGGTGTTGTAAGGAACAGAGATGAGAGGTACCCGGTCTTAAAAGTGGTTAGGAAGATTCACGACAATGAAGGAAGGATAGCTGTTGGAATTTGATGGTATTTTCCGAAGCTGTTTGCTCCCACAAGCTGGGAGGGGAGGGCTTATAAGTGGATAAGCACACAGAATATTTATTTTGGTCTATGCCAGCACTGAAGCTTCCTGATAGACCTTGCCCATTGTAAACTGTAGCTGAAATTAACATCCCCAAGACAGGCTTGATGACAAGTTGTACCTCATGGTTAGGGCTTCTGGTTGATCCAAGTGCTTTTAGAACTGTTGACCAAGCTGTGCTGATGGGGAATTTAAAATAAACTGTCTGACCTTCCTATTCTGGAAGATATTTGAACCAGCAGCTGAAGAACTCTGATGCTGCAGCAGATTAAAATTATCACTTAAAGCTGCAAAATAACAGCATTTCTCTGTGTGCCTGTGGCAGTTCTTGCCCCCTGGAGCAGCAGTGTCATCATCCACAGTACTGATTCCTGGAAACCAGTTGTTACATGTAGAAGTTATGAGATTTGGGCAGGCACAAGTAGATCATCGATGGCTCTCACTCTGCTGCATAGTAAGACTTACACGTCCAAAAAAAAGAAGAAAAAAGGAACCTGAGCTGTGTACTGTGTGTGCTTTGCTTAGCAAGGATGTAGCCTTCCCTGTAGGAGACAGGGAAGGGAATCCTCAAGCAGGATTCCTGTTTTAGAGTTTTTCCTGTACTTATTGTAACAAGAAGCCATTTTGTTTCCATTAGAGACAGACAGTAACCTTCGTAAATCCCTATTATGAATAGGTTTTTTTATTCTTTCTGATGTACTGTTCAAAATACAGCTCAGGGTTTTCTCCATTTTGGGTAATGCTTATTGTGCTTGTGAGTTGTATCATCCCACTGCTACTGTAAATTACTGCAGGAAAAAGGAAACACAGCAGTGACAGAAAGAAGAACAGCATAAGCCAGTGTGCTCACCCTCCCAGAAGGTGAAATGAGCCACTTGTGGGATAATTGTGCTCTCACAGATTGCACACTGCAGGGTACTAGAACGGCTCTAAAGGAGAAGTTGGTAGCTGCTGGTCCTTTGCTTCTGTGGTTGAAAGACTGGGTGTAGGTAGGTGAAATGGTGTGGTAGAGGAACAGAGCAACTGGCATCAGAACGAGCCTGGCTGTGGAAATGCTCTCCTGTTTTCTTGTTGTTCTGTACGGGTTTAATGCCTTTGCATTCTGTGGCTTTGGCTCCTCTGCATTGGCTAATAATGGCCTTAAAGGAGTATAAAGTAACAGAGGGAGAACAACATCAAAAGCCCTAGTCTTGCTCTTGGTGAGGTTTCCAGTCTCCAAGAGTCTATGGCCCGCTGCCTTCTTCCAGTAAGGATAAGGTGCTGATGAGAGTGCAGACCTGCAACAGGAAACTACATAAAATGGTTGTGTGAATAGCACTGAAAGGGAATAATGCTGCTGGGAGACTGTAATGGATTATGCTAGGGAACAGTCCTGAAATCATGCCATGCAGTTTTCTTTGAGAAAGAAGTATTACCAAGGATGCTCTGAATGTGGCACAGCGTGTTCTAGTGACTGCTGCAGTGGTGCTGATGTGAAACCCCACTTTCAGCTCAGCATGACTGAACTCTTTGCCAAAGCTTTGGATGGATGGAATGGTGGAGGAGTGAAGTGTAAGTGCAGAGCCCTTTTGCCATTAAGTCTTTCCATCTAGTATTTTACTTAACCCATTTGCACAGGAGCTTGTAAGACTTCTGCTGAAGAGAATGCTATGCTACTGTCCAAATTATCAGAATAAAATATCCTATCTTGCTGCTGGTTGGTGTTTTGTTCATTCTTGGGGTTTTTTAAGAAAAAAAGGTGAATTTAAATGCTTAGGGCTACCATCTTGTGATACCTACTAGCAGTGTGATAGCTGATGCAGGTGACAATCTGAAGTTTGGCATGGGTCCTAGCAAATATTACAGGTGTTCTAAAGCACATGAAACATCCATATCAGCATTGAAAAATATTATTTTGCATATCAGTAGTAAAGTTTATGATACACAAAATACAGCAGTTAGACATACTAAACATTTTCAGCAAACTTACCAAAGATGTACATTTTTGATAAGTGTACAACAGTATGTTTGACAGAGTGTAGTAATACTTGCCACATCCTTAATCTCCTGAAAAATTTAAGGCTGTAGGGTGAACCTGGAGAGAGGAATGATAGTGACTGCTGGGGAGAACAATGCAGCGAGTATCTAAAGGCTTGTTGGTTGGAGACTGCTGACAGAATTATCACTGTGCTGTAGTACGTGTAACATCAGTTCCTCAGACTTTGGAGGAGAGGGGCTGGCCAGCTGCAGTCAAATGTACAAAACATCGTTCAAGCCTTGGGCAAAACCCACCACAATAAGAACAGCCCAGTCTTACTGGGCTACCTTATCTTTAGCACTGCGAACTGAAAATCCATGATTTTTCACATACCTTGTAGCCTTCCCTCTCCTGAAATGACTTAGCATCTGTCATTCCCACTGAAGAAGGGAATTGCTGCCAACGCCAGAGGAGATTTGGAATTTGTCATTGCTTAGCTTCAGTATTCTTCTGAACTTGAAAAACCAGTAAAGGAACAATAAAACAGGAAAATTTAGTTATCAGTTTAAATGTAAGATTTGTGGGTCTTTTACTGGAGCAAAAGCAGTATCAGCAATATCATTAGATGAATTATTTTGGTAACTGGGAGTATTTTGTTTTCATAAATTTGCTGATTGTACTGAAAGAGGGGAGTGTGTTTATCTGAAATACTCTGGAAATCATATAGGCATGAACAAGTAAAAGTGGGCTGTAATACTTTAATATAGATAGAGGTAGTGAAAGAGTTACAGCAAAAATAATTACAGCTAATCAGCGCAACTGTATGTTTTTAGTAGCTCATCGTAGCCACAATGGCAACGTCATCTGAAGAAGTGCTGCTGATAGTGAAGAAGGTGCGTCAGAAGAAGCAGGATGGAGCTCTGTACCTGATGGCTGAGCGCATTGCGTGGGCACCCGAGGGCAAGGACCGCTTCACTGTCAGCCACATGTATGCAGACATCAAATGTGAGTGCACACTGCTCCTGCTCCAGTCAGCAGTATTGCCCAGGACATGGAAATACAACACAAACCTCACCTGCCACATAATGCTGGGTATAGCTAGGTGAGGAAGGTTACAAAGTTGTGGAGCTCTGGCCAGGCTACTGTGTAGCAGCAGAGATCAGGACTGTGGTGAAGTACCACCAGCTTAAGGATGCTACCACAGAACTTCTGTAGTCTTCAGAAGTTTAACTCACACTGCATTTACTATTAACTTTGATAAACTTCTGCAATAAATGGAACAGAAAAATAATTTATGCCATATGCTTGTAGAGGGAAAGGTGGGAGGAGGATCGAGGACGCGTATAGGATTTTCAGTCTAACACAGAAACTATCTGGCGTGTCATCTGTTTAACTCGGTATCTAAAGCTGTTTCGATTTTCATATAAAATGAGCTCTGTTTTATTTTCATCCAACAGACCATAGCTTCAGAAGTGTCAGCTTCTGTAGTTTGGCCTAGCTGGTAACATTCTGAATAAGCATTTGCTGTTGCAACAGCAGAGTACTTGCAAGTCAAAACTATGTCTATAGCATGCTGCCTTTCTGGCTCCAATTAGTGCTCGTATTTCATGTGCTGTAATGCCAAAGAAGGAATAAAAAGTAAGTTGTATGCGTCACTTGGTAATGGTTTAGTGATTATTGCTGTTTAAAGTCACATACAAGCACTGCAGCATGATTGAAAATGTATGATGGATCAGAACTAAGATGCTCTTTTCTTAAATATGAATGGAATAAGAAGTTTAAAAGCCCTGTTCACCTATAATAATCAACTTTGTGAAGGTTTTATTTAGTTACTAACTTACACTGAAGCAGCTTGTCTTTTAAATATATACATGTATAGGCATTGAAGTATTTTTAACTTAGATGAAAATTGCACTTTTTGTCACCTGAAATAAAAAATGCTGAGATGTATTTGTAAATTTGTAATAGAGAAGGTGATTTAGCATTGACATCTGTTTCCTGTCTCCCATTTGCACTGGAGAAAGGGCTGATATTAAAAGTTAGGTTATTGCCATTTGCAGTGCTTCACTAAAGTCACTATAGCACAACAGTCCACAAGCATAGCTGTCCCAGCCTCTGCTCCCTCTGGTTATGAGAATGGAAGCAGGAATTAGGTTTTTCTTGTGAGTCATGAGGGTGTAGTAGTACCTTGGAGGCATTGGTAATTGACTTGAGGAGCAGTTGTGGCTAACTGCACTGAGCTCACCACTGGAAACTGGGATCCAGATTGCTGTTACCCACCCTGCCTCTGCGTTCCTACCGCTGTCCTTCCGTGGGAGCTGGGCCAGCTGGAAAAACAAAAGGGGTGCTTTTCGGTGGGTCCGTTCCTTGGTTCAGCTTGCTGCACAAACACTAGCAATCATACAAGAAATGCAGCAGGAAAAAGTGGAAAGGGAGAATGAGGTCATCTTCCAGCAGCAGCCTGGATTGGTTCCAGGTTAAAATGTCCAGGTGATGACAACCTCATTTGCAGCAGTTTTCTAATGGATGCTGTGGGGAATGCAAAGATGAATCAGGACTCCTGAGCAGGAGCTGAAGGATATTGACCAACAGGCTGCTACTGTCTGTGTCTTGTATTTTAGAGTGAACAAGGTGCTGGGTTCAAACTAATTCAAGGGGAAGACTGACTGTTCCACTTTCATGGCTGCAATTCACACACAGGATAATGGTATTTAATTTTATGATGAGGATAACTGCTTATAAGCAAATACTCTAGGGAAGACAGTTTCTTGTATAAGCTTACTGTCTGTCTCTCTGCAATCTAGGCCAGAAAATCAGTCCAGAAGGTAAAGCTAAAATTCAGCTGCAGCTGGTATTGCATGCAGGGGACACAACCAATTTCCACTTCTCCAATGAAAGCACAGCCGTGAAGGAACGAGATGCGGTCAAGGATCTTCTTCAACAACTGTTGCCCAAGTTCAAAAGGAAAGCTAATAAAGAACTTGAGGAGAAGAACAGGTAAAGGGAAAAGGAGCCTAAAAGTTTGTTGTTTTTTTTTTCTTCTAATTGTTAGCTAACTATCGTGTATTTCTGTTAACAGTTCTTGTTATTTCAACATCATGAATGATACAGCATTTGTTTCCCTAGTAAAAATCTCCCTGCTTTCAATTTCAAGGCAGTTCCTTGAGACTTGCATAACTGTCACATGTTGAGACCACACTTGTGTGCTTAGTGACACGTTCTTGAGGTGTAAAGACAGCCAGTCTGGCTGCCACCCGGTCTTCCTTATCCATAGCTATGAGGAGAGAGCACCCAACTGGCAGTCTGTCTCTTCAGTCTTCTTAAATATATGTGTATCAGTTAGAAAAGCTGCTGGAAAGATTTTTTTTTTTCCTTTTCCAAAAATTTTGTGGAGCCTGGTGGTTTTTCTTTCCCTCCCCATAGAACCTCTTCCCCCTCAAATCAAGACTACTAAATTGTTAGGTATTTTCATGCATCTCACTTGAGATGCTGCAGTTTTGTTATTTGGCATACCGGATGTTTATTCTAAGAAATGTTTTGAGAAAATGTTGAGGACCTAAGTCCTTTTCCCAAATGGGCTCTTGAGATACATTTCCGTTCTTTAAAATGTTTGTGTTAAACCACTCCCTGTGGCCACAGAGCTCCCTTCTCTGCACCTCCCCTGGTGAGTTTCACTTCATTCTAGTGTCTGCTGTGAATCCTGTGTCTCCTAGCTTCCATTTCCAAAGACTGTTCTGGCTTCGAACATAGCTAAGTTAAAGCTAGATTTTTCAAAACATGAGAGCATTGCCTCATGGGACGGACTGGATCTTAACAAGGAGATTTCCCAGCAGAAGGGCAAGAGCCCTTGTGCTAGAGCTGTGACACAATGAGGATTAACTGGTTCCAGTACTGCAGCAACCACTAGGGTCTGCAGCAGTGCAGCCTGCTTTGGCACTGTTCCCATACTCGTTTCTTTATGCTATGTGCCTTATTTCTGACAGTACTGGTGCTGAGAACATGGGCAGCCTTAGCTCTGAATCTTTGCCTCCGTAAATGGAGTTTTACAGTATCACACCGTGCAGTACCAGGAGCTTTTCTAGTTATTGAAAAGCCAGAATCTCTGCGCATACTCAGCCATAGTGTGTTCTCTTGATTAGAAGTCCAAATCTAGTGATGGGGCTTCATTAACTTAATTGCAACAGATAAGGCAAAAAAGATTCAGCCTGTTGTGGAAGGGTGCAACATCCAGAGTCCCCACAGCATTTCCTCTATGTATCGATATGTGTGAGTTGGGTATGTACCAAAATTCCAAGCTTTAATGAAATAACCAGAATAACAGACTGCTTTCTGCTGCACTAATTTGTAAGAATTGCCACTAATCCATACTTGTGACAATAAGAAAAACTAGAGAAACCTTGGTGGTTAAAACATAATAGGGATATCCTGCCACAAAGCTCTCATTTCCACATCATCCTACTTCATCCTTAGAGCAGCTAAAGACTTTCATTTTGTCCAGACTGCAGTTTATCCATGTTCTTCCCTAGACCATGTGCTATGTATCCACAGCTCCCGATTTTTTTCATTGTTTACAATTGATCAAGACCCTCAGGTACATGTTAAAGATTGGTGGGGTTATTGGCAGATTGTGAACACACGTGCACGTTTCCCCGAAAATAGCCCAGTGGGTTTCTAATAAGGTACACAGCTGTAAAAACAGCTGCTTAAACATAAGTGAAGATTCAGGTGCGTAGTCTTGGCGTTTTGGGTAGTAAGGGTGATAACTTCTGTAAACATTGCTCCCTGGTGGAAGTAGTGACACGGAATGTGTCGCACACTTGTGCTGTGATTAAGTGATGAAGATCCTGCTGTCACCACAGAAACATAAATGAACAGCCGTCTCAGGGTGATGTGTTTTAAGGGATCTTACCCCATAAGTATTTTGTGATGTATACTCTTGCACTAGAATAGAGATCCGTAGCTTCTGAATTTTAAGATCTTAAACCGAGAATTGGACAGTGCTGAAATCTCGTTTTTTTTCTCCCCCATCATACTTTTGTTATGGAACAGCAAGAAAATTCCTTGTGCTTTTACAGTTCAGGGGATTCTAGTCTTGACGTGCGAAGACACAAAAGCACCACAGAATATTTTAGGACAAGACATGAATCCCACGTTAACTTTTTCTTAGCCATTACTGTTTTCTAACATTCAGTGTCAACATCCATTTCTTAAGTCTTTTCAGACAAACAGTGCTATTGACATTGGTTGTTTACACAGTCTTGTTAAGAAATGCACAGCATTTTGAAAGTTGGTTTCTGTTCCTTTTGTGAACTCGTGTTAGTTGTAGAAATACTAGTGATTTATTCTGCAGTGTTTCAATTGTATTCAATACATTCTTTTACCAGAATGCTGCAAGAAGATCCTGTTTTGTTTCAGCTCTATAAAGACCTTGTTGTGAGCCAAGTAATCAGTGCTGAAGAATTCTGGGCCAACCGTTTAAGCCTGAATGCAGGGGATAATTCTGCAGCACCTAGTAAGCAGGATGTGGGCATCTCTGCAGCATTCCTGGTACGTTGAACCTCTGACTTACAGGATTTTAGAGCAAACAAATTGGGAAAAGTGAGAGTTCTGCTCAAGCACTTTATTCCCATATACATGAACATTGTATTTTCCTGGTTCCTTAATATCTCTCCGCTATTCCAAGTGTAAAGGAGAAAAAAAAAAGTTTCCTGCTAATCTGCAACCTCAACATTTTGTCAGTTTAAGATCCCCAGTTTGAACTTTAAATTGCCAGTAGGCAGATGATGTTTGTACTGCTGCTCTGCCTCGTATAAAACAGGAGTGATGTAAATATATGGTCACTAGATTAGACTGTATTAGTTAATAAATTAAAGAGCATATCTGTGGCAGCATTGACATGCATAAATTAACCCTTCTACCTAAGGGTTTTATTTCCTTCTCAGCTTTTTAAACCAATACATGCCTTTCAGCTACTTGAAGAACAACCTGTGTATCTGAAACCTCATTTCCTCTCTCTTTTTTCTCTAACTTTCAGTTATTTTACCCATTTGTAGAAACCATGCTTCAGTAATTTCAGTGCAGTCTAAAAGTAATCTAGGTACAACTTCAGATTCCTCACACAGAGACATGTTTCTACTCCTGCAACAAAATTCACAGATAGGACTCTTTAGATGGAATCCCACTTCCACCTTTGTAATGACTGTGCACATAGTGGGTTTGGAAGAGAAAGAGGAGGTAGTAATTGTTTTAATTTAGCTGCTGTAAAACCACTTGGTTTTTCCCCCGCCCTTGGAAATACCTGAATCAGTTGCCAAACAAATTTGATTGCTGATTTCCTGTCTCCCATTACTCGTACACCTTATCCTTAAAACAAGGAATCACAATGAAAAGTAAACGCACCAAACCGTCAGAACTGAGGTGTTCGTAAAATAACTGGTTATGTTTGTGTCCTCTGCATTTGTGAAGAAGAAACCTTCAGCTATTTGTGTGTCCTAATTCAAGTTAAACCTGACTGGCTCTTCTGAGAATGAGTGTTTCCCTAGGAAGAGGATGGTTCAAAAGCTAGACTTGAGGTACACAGGAAAAGGAGGAAAAGGCAGCAGCCTGTGCAATCATGTACTTTTCCTGTTTCTGAGAGCTGGATGGAGCACTCGCCTCCTCCAGAGCTTCCTAAAGAGATCACTGAGATTTAAGTTCAAAGTTCTTCTAAGGCTAACACTCAAGCTTTAAATTCAATGTTACTTATCAGTTATACTAAGATGTTTTTAGTGTATAAGGGAATAAGGTCTAAGAGCCATAAATCCTTTTTTGGCACTTTGTTACAGCCACTGATTATTCACTAGCTGACCTCTTGAGGGAACAATAAAACTTGAGGTGTATACAGTATGCTTACCTATTTTTACTTTGACACAAGCATAAGCATAAATTAATTAAGCATAAATAAATTAAGCATATCTTGTTTTGACCAGTGGAGTGCTCTCTGCTTTCTAAGGCCTACCGTCTGCTTGTTGAATCGTCCCTTAAGTGGCAAGTATAATAAAGTAATTCATGTTTGCTCCTTCATTTCTCATTCTAAAATACCTATGTATGATCAAATATGCTATGGATTACTGGAGGAAGAAGATTGTTTTACCTGCAGCAGACCTTGCTTGCAAGATGCCAGTTCTTTTCCTTCTCCAGTTAGAGAAAGCATCCAGACATGACTGTTCTTTCCCCTGTGTGCTCTTCCTTAGGCTGATGTACGGCCTCAGACAGATGGCTGCAATGGGCTGAGGTACAACTTGACTTCAGATATTATTGAATCCATATTCCGGACATACCCTGCAGGTAAGAGCAGTGTTTTACATACCAAACACATCCAGTTAAGACTGGTCTTTTTACTGTCTTACTATAAAAAGACTAAAATGTTAGTCTGAGCCTGGAAGTGTAAGGGATCATATCTCCCAGTCTTCTGGATAATTTTCCCATCCCTCATTAGAGGGATGGGAAGAAGCATATTCATATGTTTCATAAAAGCATAAAAACATGCTTTTGAAATGAAAACTTGATTTTATTAAATGGAAACATTTTAACTTGTGTTGACTTTTTGTTTTTTAAATTGTGAGTAAATGTATCATGATTCCCATGATACTCCCCTACTCAGTGTTCCAGTTAGTTGTTATTTTTCATGAAATCACCTTGGGGAGGGAAAGAACCTGATTTCCATCATTTTCCCCTGCACTATAATGAACATTGATTCATTTTGGCACCTAGTGTGGGGGCAGTTCCAGAGTGTTCAGGCCACTGTTACGTGCACTTTTCAAAGCTTTACAGGCATAAATGAGTACCCATTTGCTCATGCTTAATACTGCAGTCCCTTCCATTTAATGGGAATGATTTGAGGCAGCCAGAAAGCAAGGAAGCCAGCAAGGAAATGTTGACATAAAATACCGTGGCAAGATTTGTGAAACACTTTGTAATCGTTCTGGGTTTTGTTCACAGTAAAAATGAAATATGCAGAGAATGTTCCACATAACATGACCGAGAGGGAATTCTGGACGCNGTAAGCTGGTTGTTTCGGAAAGCTACAGATGGTCATGGAAAGTTAGCTACAGCCTTGCTATTTTGAGCATGTTTCATAGGGAGGGCATTTCTTGGACAAACTAGCTTTTGGAAAGTGGCAGCACTAGAAATAAGCTTTTACTACAAATTCCATAACATGCCATCAGTTACTATGGAATAACTTTGTGTACATAATAGGTTTTGTTTTGTGATACATGCACTATTTACAACAGGTACAGCTTTTGTTAATAGATGGGGTTTTAGTAAATGAGATCCCTATTAGTCCAGATTGTCCACAGGAGTTGTCATCCCTGTTCTCTGTCAGTCTTTTTAATCTGAAATTCTAAAGTATTATCTGACTTAAGTTTTTTATGAAGTCTTGTGATAGGTTTGTGATGATACAGAAATGTGAGCAGTTGGGGTCACTTACCACCATTCCATAATACGTATTCTGGCTAATGAAAGCCTTCTATTAGGAATGCAAAAACCTTCACAAGTCAAAGCTATCACCAGATATAAGCTGTCATTCTACTCAGGCAGGGCAGCAAAACAGTACCAAAATTAGAAAAAGCACAATTGAGGCTTCCCAGTTCCCACTAATCTAAGTGCATCTCAATTTATTTTTTTAATCAGTTTTCAGCAATGTGTAGAAGTTGGTGAAAACTGGGTTAATTAGTAGGAACATGTTTTAGAGTAACTTCCCACTTTCGTTTCTTATCTTAAATGAAACTTTAAAAAGGGTTTAAAGTTTTAGTCCTAGTGTTATTTGGGCCTGTGCAGAACCTTTGTCTTTTAAAGATTAAATATAACCTAATGATCCCACAATTATTGTCTTTGTTTAGATACAGTTTTTCATGCTTTCTTTTCTTTGTTTCACACAGGGTTAAAAGCAATGGTGTCTCAAGGAGTGAAAAACCCCCTGATAGATTTAACAGCTTTGGAAGATAAAACATTAGATGAAGTAAGTACTTGGGGGGAAAAAAAGAGAAAACAAACAAAAAATCCAAAAGAAAACCATACCCCTTCCTTAGTTTCATTTAAAGATTAACTGGATCCTTCTTTTAAAATCACTACAAATGGTAATTCTAAAACAAATCCCTCACTAGGCAGTTGCAGTGGTTGGGTACTCAACATTCCTACTGCTGTGTGTGTGAAGGGAAATGGAGGCTGTGCCCATGGACCTGTGTGCCTCACATCGACCTTGGTGTGCAGGGTGTAAATGCAGGACTTCTCTTTTCTAGAGAATTACTCTTTCATTTGGCTTTTTTGTCTAAACTGGACTCTTTGTCACACAGTCTAAAAGGTAGGAAAAAAACAATGTACAGAAGAGTAACACAAAACAGGAAAAAGTCTTTGATTTGTTCTTACTTTGAACATTGCTACTTGATTTGACCTAACTGAAGGACACTTTATAGAGTTTTCTTTTTTTAGCTTTAAATACCTTTCTTTGCTAAAATTATGACTAACTTGAACTATTACCTGCCTCCAAGTACAAGTTAAAACAGTTGATAAAATGGTGTACCATAATATCATATAACGTATAGATGTGTTTTTCTGCAGTTGATTTAACTGAAACTGTTGAATTGTAATTAATAATGAAGCTGCATTTCTAAGTCTTTTGGTGGGGTTTTTTTGGGGTTTCTTTTTTAATTTTCTTTTTGTGGGAGTTGTTCAAAGCTAGCACTGTGAAACTGGACCATGAGTTTAGGACAGGTATGTTTGAAGTGCTCTGCAAACTGCCCTGATTTGCTTTTGAGGCTGGTTAACAGCGAGCATGAAACTGCCCGTGGGGGAAAGTGAGTTGCCTTCAGCCACCTGGCAAGTGGGGAACTCTGCCAACATTAAGGCTTGAGGTTTTTTGAATTTTCTAGTGGTATCACATCCTCCTGACGGGAGCCTGTGGGCTGCTGGTGTCCCACTAAATTTTAAAAAGAGGTCAGTAAAACAACTGCTGTCTCTTCCTTGCCATCAATGCCTGTGTTTTGCACAGGTGATCCTTAGGGTTTTTTTAAGCTAGTTCTGGTTTTACTTATATCATGGTCTTAAAAAATTATCTGTATAAGACTTGCTACCTTCTCTCTGACACCTCTAAATTGCCAAATGTTAGCAGAATAAGATAGTCACTGGAGATTTTTCAGAATACACAAGGTGATGGTGGGGCAAAGGTAGGAAAATGCTGCTCTGGATGATGATGCAGAGGAGGTGGCTTCCTGACTGAAGGGAAAAGAGATTTATCCTGCTGTTCTGGAGGCAGGAGGGAATTAATGTTGTTTTCTTTGTAGGGCTATGGCGTTGCTTCTGTGGCCTCTACATCAAATGCCTCAAAGTCTGCTAGAGAAAGTAGCAATGCTGCCATCATAAAACGCTTTAATCATCATAGTGCCATGGTGCTTGCAGCTGGCCTCAGGAAACAGTAAGTTTCAGTGTTGTACAAAAGCTTTTTGCAGTAAATTTTAAGGAATTTCCAAAACAAAAACACATTTTCAGTTATCCATCCAACCTTTTCTTTTAATTTTTAAATGAATGAATTATTTTGCTCTAGAAATGAAAATACCTTTAGGCTCCATTTTACTTTATAGAAGTTTTTCAGAGCTGTTTGAAATTATGACTTATAGCGGAGTTATCATGTAAAGGAGATTAAAAAGGAAAGAATGTTTCTGCCTTAGCTCTCTAGCCCTGGTGAAGGCTGCAGAAGTAGTGTTCTGTGTGCTGTGTGGCGGTGAGGCCTGGTGCAGGGAGTTGCTATTTCCTGCCGTCCAGGAGCAGGTCTGGCTGGGGCAACCTACAGTGCGGCATAGGTGGGCCAGATGAAAGATTCCTCAGGTGCAGTACCTTGCCCCTGACCAAAACCGTCTGTCAGGTCAGCTGCTCTACAGCTGCTTTATGGACAACCAGCAAGGATTACTACTGTACCCAAATCCTACAGACCTCAGCTGGGAGAGATCTTAGTTAACACTTCCTCCTGTTTAGCTGGGCTCCCTCACATTGTTCTTCTGTTTTGCACAAATTGAACACTGCACCTTAAACAATCTCTTCTGGGCAGTGTGTGTTTCTGTTTCTCAGTTCAGAAAGGGACAATGGGATAGCTCTCCTGGAACAGTTGTATTTCAGGACTCCCAGAGCTCTGCTAATACTTGGTTGCATAACTGCGTATACAAAGTGTTTCTAATTTAACTATGGTTTTGCTGTGTCCCACATGCACTGCTGGCATGCTGCTAGTTCCGAAGACAGGGACAAACACCTTCCCCCTGCTGTTGAATTTCCCCCATGACAAACAGGGTTAATGTGAGGAGTTGGTTCCTTCTGTCTACCTCAACTGCTAGAAATTAAGGCATAAGGGGGAAAAAAGTATGTGAACGTGCATATAAAGTCTTTGAAACAGATGTATTTACTTTGTCTCTAGCTTGTATCTTAAGTTTCCTGTGAGGTGAATTCTTAATGCTGTTTCTCTATTTTAAGAGAAGCACAAAATGACCATTACAGTGAGACCAGCAGTACGGATGGAAACTCCAGGGATTCAGATTTCTTTCAGCCACCACTGAAAAAGGTATAAAGTTAGCTGATGTGATTCTAATTGAATGGAACTGGAAGCTCTGTCTCAAAAAATTGCTGAAAGTTCCTTACTTGTTTTATGACACATCTGCAGTGAAACTTTTAGCCTTGTTTAGAAGTATATAGAATAACAACCTGACAGTCTAGAAGAAGCTTTGTACCTCTGTTAGTAAAAACAAATAGATTACACATTGAAATGTTGTGCTGTTTATCTCTTCAGTAGCGCCCAATGAAAGTAAAAAATTGTAAGATGCTTCAGACTGGACCCAGAAATCTGGTTCTTTCCATTTGCTGCAGTTCTGTTTTTGGCCCCCTTCCTTTTGTTTTTCTTTCAAATGCCTGAAAACTTCTAGAGAACATCCATCAGAAAAGGATGTTGGTGTTCAAGCACCAATATTAACCTGTCAAGTGTGTTGTTTGCAGAGGGGATGATGAAACTGGCACATGACAGCCTTCACCTTAGTCAGAAGCTGAAGTGAGGTTGAACTGAAAGTCTAGTGATACCTGGTGCAATGAAATACAGGCCCACAGCCTGGTCTAGACTAACCAGAGCAGCTCACAAAGTGGAAGAGAGTACTGTAATGACTATAAAACTGAATTGAATACTCTTCCTGGAGTTGACAGCCTAAACAGAAAATGTCAAAGGGACTCAAAACTTCGCGGTATTGTGAGAAAACCTTGTAGAATATATGTGTTGTTAAATGTTGGGGTAGTCTTTGACTTTCCCCAAAAGCTGCAAGTTTTATTGAGCAGAAAATGATATAGCAAGACTAGAAGAAATGTGCTGAAAAGGGGAGTGAAAGACTAGCAAGAGAATAGGAGACTTCAAAAATAGTTTTGTCATTGTACAAAGTCTCATATCACTGTGCTGTTACCTCTCACTGCTAATACTCCACACAGCTCTGCTGTCACCAGGTGGCTTACCAGGGGTAATTACTTGGGTTTTAGTCTTAGACTCTTGTACACCAGCTATTAAATCATTACTATTTCTGCTAATCTGGAGTTAGATGAACATAAATAGCACAAATTATTATTTATGTACAGCAGAACACTTCTTGGAAGTGGCAGGGACTGCCAAGTTTTAGCCAGAATCTGGAGAAAAAGTGATGGTGCCAAGACTTCCAAATGGCCCATCCTGAACAACACTGGGCATCACTCCCTCTGGAGGGTAGGCATGAGTCATTCCATACCTGGGTTTTCTTTAAGGTTTTAGTAACCCTTCAGCCCAGACTCGGTGAACCAGAAGAAAGCACTGGGTGTATGGAATTGTGCCTTCATTAGTAACGTGTATCATTATTTGGCTCATTTTAGGTAAAACTGCAGGAGGCCATTGAATATGAAGATTTATCAAAGAATAATAGCATTAAAACTATTGCACTAAACTTAAAGAAGTCTGATAGGTAAGTTAAAATACACACAGCTATTTCAGCAGAGCCAGTTTATCAGAGGTTTCATCACAGCCCACACAGGACCAGCTGATTTAGTCCCTACTGTGCCACACTCAGGTGTGTTATAAGTAAGTTAATAAAAAAAGCTAATATGAGCTTTTATATAAACTAAAATATTAGCTAATATAAAAGCTAATATGAGCTTTTATATAAACCAGTTTCCAAGTAATTTCCTCTTAAATTTGTATTTTTATTTCTCAGAGTGGTTGGGGTAGGAAGGGACATCTGGAGGTCATCTACTCCAATGCCCCTGCTAAATTCCATCTTGCTTTTCAGAGAGTTGAGTCTCTGTAAGCCTGCCTGAATGACCTTGACATGTAATTTCTGTGAAAGCCTAACAAACCACAGTTCAGCACTTGAAAAATGTGTTACATATGAAAATATACACAATTCCAAGAAAAATCTACTCCCAAGCAAAAAAGTGCAATTGCGATAGTTTGGACTGCTCACTGGTCTAGGATTTTTGTAGTCATAGTCCTCTTGTTTATTCTAGACTTTTGAGTTTGAGAAGCATAGATGTAACTTGAGAAAAGGAGCAATACTGCCAGAAAGAGAACAGTTCCACACGTGCACCCAACTTCATTTAGCTTAGTTTCAGTTGAAAGTGACGTGAATTGCTCCATTTTAATGATATTTCCAGAATTTGGTGGCAGGGGTAGCTTTTCATTGGCAAAATGATAATCACAGATTCAGCAACAGAAGCTCTTATTTTGCTGCCATACCATCCCTAAGCCAACCTCTTCCCGTGTGGCAATATATTGTAATCTGCCAATAAATAAAGTAGTGTTAACAGTTGCAAAGCATCTAAAATAGAAACATTTGAAGAACTGTCCAGGAGTTTGCTCTCTTGCTTGACCAACACTCTTACTAATAACACTTTCCCCTTTTCTCACCTCACAGGTATTACCATGGTCCAACTCCAATTCAATCACAGCAATATGCAACCAGTCAGGATATAATTAATTCATTTCATAGTATTAGACAAGAAATGGAAGCATATGTACCTAAACTAACTCAGGTATGGAAGAATATTTTTAAAATGCCCCTCTTAATCTTAGCTTAGCATCTTGCTTGCTTTACAGTTTTGTATCTGATGTCTACTGGAGTTTCAGTTTTTCATGGTAAATTATCTCCTCTTTCTGTTAACTGAGCTGTTTTACAGGTTTAGGTGATACCTTTTGAGCTGTTATGTTTAAAATCTACACAGTAGGAAGCTGAGCTGTTGCTCAGTTACATTCTTCTGTTCCTGCTTTCTTTTGAGGAAATGGTAAAGGTGTAAGGTAGTAAAGCAGGACAGTCCTGCACAGGCCAATGTTTTGATCCCACCCTCAGAAGTTTAGGAGGTTACAGTGAGCAGGTTTTTAACTGAACTGGTCTTTTGCTCCTAAATGCACTGGGACTGTGAGTCTGCTGTGGGCTGCACATAAGCTCCGTGCTGGCACCTGGAGGGCAGCACAGCCCTGTGGCCGATCTCCCCAGCCAGTATCTCAACTTCTTTGTAAACATAGTTTGGCCTTAAGTAAAGCAGCCACAACTGTGCTACACTTCTGCACAGTAATTCTCTTATTTCAGAGTAAGTGCACAGACAGTTCAAGGTCTAGGTAAAGAAAAGGGTTGTTTTTCCATAATTAACTGGAGAGTTTTCACTGCAAAAAAGCTATAGCACTTAAAGGCACTCTGACTAATTCTGGAGAAGAGTGGAACCTGGACCTGTATGTTTTTCAGCTAATCTTATTTTAAAAAGAATTTATTGGAAAAAGTGACCTGAAATATTTGTTCCCTTTCTTTCCAGGTTCTTTCAAGTGGTGATGCTGCCAGCACTATTGCAGTCCTGTCACCTGGAGGAGCACTTATGCAGGGTGGAACACAGCAAGCCATAAACCGTAAGGATTTGGGATGTCTAATGCTTTAATTGTATCCTGTTGCATTGTACAGCACTAGCTGGCTTGCTGTTTCATCTCTCCCTTAGAATATGTTACAGTGATAAAGGAAATTATGGAAACATGTAGTACTGGGTTACAGCAACAAAAGCAAAGCAACAACCCAGCCACACCATGGGGGTGGTAATGGCTACACTGGTGCTGAGGCAAGTGAACGAGAGATCATTTTACACAGCAAGTCCTGAAGGAAACACCTGATAGATACTAAATTGTCTTACTGGGTTTTACTTGTTCAGCATTTCTGGGTTTTTTTCCTGTACTGTGGAAAATACAGACACTCTGTGAAAACTCTAAGGAAGCAAAGCCTAGATAATCATCTGACACTAAGTTTTTTGCAGCCTGCATTTAAGATCCACAGCTTGCTGTGAAAAAAGGCAGCTTCCTTGTAGGCTGCGAGGGCAGATCAGACAGCCTCTCCTTCTCACACCTCCATTCAACCACCCTTTCCCTGTTGTCACATTGCTGCCACTTTGAGTCCCTGTCTCTTTAGTCTCACAGCAGATGAATCCCTGTTCTCAGGATTTATTACAGTTTTCCAGTTTATCTTGTGTTACTTGGTCTGAAAAGCAGCAGAAATTGATTCAGAGCTGGAAAAGCAAGTTTGAGTTCTTGATGGTACTGAAAGAAAAGGAGTCAGCAAGCAGTGGTGAGGCTTTCTTACCCACCCTGGTTGACATATTGGGTGCTACACTTCACTTCTTTGAGCCTGACCACCACTTTTTTAAACAGCCTCATCCTGAACTTTGATACTCACAGTGCAGTTCACTGTGCTCATCCTTAGTGACTACTTGTACCTTTTGTTTGGGTTTTTACAGTTATGGCTCTCCTTGTTCTTGAACCCTGTCACCCTTTCTTCTTTAAGAGTACCTGGGACAGTTCTTTTTTCCTATCTGGATTTTTCATCTTCCACATGCTGTAACCATACTCTCCTTGCCAACGTAAGATAGAGGGAAAAACAGTATCCAGAATTCTTAGTACTGTGTTGTGAGGACAACACAGTGCTGGTGCCAGCAGCAGCATTGCCACGCTGTTAGAATACAAATATACTGCTTCTAATACTGGATTAGGTTTGGTATCCATTCTTTGCATGGCATGGATCTCCCTAAATAATACACAAGCTTCCAAGTATAGAGCCATAAATAGCAGCTGACCTGATCTAATAGCTGCTGATAGTCTTGATCTAATTGCTACTGAGGTGTGAGGCACCTCGGTGTTCTCTCCCAGCCAAGCTTTTGTGATTGTAGTGGAAGTGTACGTTGCTGACCTCCTTCATTAGCCTTAGTTCTCATTTTTCATATGGTATTTTGAGTGATGTGAAAAAACCCTTTTTCCTGTTGCAGAGATGGTGCCAAATGACATTCAGTCTGAACTAAAACACTTGTACGTGGCAGTAGGGGAACTGCTACGACACTTCTGGTCCTGCTTCCCTGTTAACACGCCATTCCTAGAAGAAAAGGTAAGGCAGAGCTTCCTCTTATGGGCCTGGTTATGATATGGCCAGACCATATTGAAGTAGAGAACTCGTACGTATGCCTTAAATCAGTACAGCACTTATTCATCCCTGGAACTGATGGTCACAAAATAACATAAAACATTTTTTTCAGCAGTTCAGCTGGTACTAGTAATTAAAATCATCCTTGTCCCTGCCTCCCTGTTAGCTCCCTTTAAGGGCAGTAGCTATAAGCCAGTTTCAAACAGAATGGCCAGCTCTGTTGCAGCTGCAGGGTTCTCATTCCAGTTTAAAACACAAAAACTAAATCCTCCCTTCCCAACTCCGAGAAACAACCTCCGCAGTGACAGTACAACCAAGTTTTCCTTATTCTTCTATCCATTGCAAAAATCACTGTCATACCTTCAGGACATACACTGCTTTTCAGAACTAAGTTGCCTTCAAGGACAGATGTTTGTCTGCAGCCAGGTGTATGATTGTAACTATTTATCTCTTGATTTTGACTTCACATGGGTAACAAAGATTTGCATTCAGATATGTTCATATGTCTGCCGCAAAATACAGCCTGAAAATCCACAGTCTTTGCTTGAAGCAAAAAAACATTTTGTGAATATCTTTTATCTATTTATAGTGTTCATTAAGGAAGTAATAACCAGTGGCACATTTCACTTTCAGTCATACTGCACTTATCTCAAAAATAAATACACACCTGAGAGGTGTTAGAGACTGATGTTTGAATAACTTTCCTTCCTCAAACTACACATACTTGAAGTAGCCCCAGAATTAGCTATAAGGTGTTCTGTTGGAGAACAATTTGTTAAAGGAAATGAAACTTCTGTCTTACTATAATTGTACAGCATTGTAATACTGTTTTCTGTCTCTCTCAGGTTGTGAAAATGAGGAGCAACTTGGAAAGATTTCAGGTTACAAAGCTCTGCCCATTCCAAGAAAAGATTCGGAGACAATATTTAAGCACAAATGTAAGGGGAAAGTACTGTTTAATTATGTGGGTGCATATTAATAATTGCAGTCATAACTATGAGAGGATGGTAGCTTTGTTACTTCTTATCCTAGAGCATCTTAATATTTTTGTTGACTAGGAAACGGGCAGAGGAACGTTGGGTACACAGTTAAGCAGTCATCTCTCCCTGTCCAACTTGCTGAGTGATGCCACAAATGACAAGAGCTGTAACTTGAAATTACCTGAGTGATAGAGCAGAAAGGGGAAGTCACTTTCCATTTTTCACTTCCACCATGAAGTAGAACTTGAGCAACTTCAAAACTCTCCCCCCATGTCAGATGTGAAGTGGTCACAGACTAAATACCAGAACAGACAGCACAGTGAGGTGTCACTTCCCCGTGACCTTTCAGCGCAGCAGCTCTCTGCACTGCTCCCTCTATGGATATTTTGCAGCAGAGCCTCAAGGTCCTTTCTCTGATTTTAGCAAGATTACTCGCAGTGAATAAAAGGAAGAATCCACCTGATAGGGAGGGGAGGGGATCTGTTTTCCAGCAGCTGGGACAACGTTTTTCCCTCTGTTTCAGTTGGTAAGTCATATAGAAGAGATGCTGCAGACAGCCTACAATAAGTTCCACACGTGGCAGTCCCGGCGCATGCTGAAGAAGACGTGAGGGCGCATCCTGTACAGGTCTGAGAGCAAAGCCTGCAATAGGGTAGGACTACAGCCTAGGTATGTGCAGATCTTAGAGTTGTTGCAGGAAGACCTGCAAGCTGTGGACTTCTGGAAACGATGCTAACTGAACTTGCACATTTTTGAAAAAGAACTGAGATTAAACTTGAAAACTGGGGAGAAAAACAAGGAAGAACCAAAATGGAAGAGCTGAGGCGCAAAAATATTTAAAAGACACTGTTTACTGCAGTTACTCAGGAACTGCTTTTGATTTGCATAAAGAGCTGCTTTCAGAAATAAAAAATTTAAAGAGGGTGTATTAATAAAATTTGTTTTTCTGTCTAATTTTTTTTAAGAAGTGTATGGCACAGGGTAGATCTCCAAAGTTTTTCTTCACTGGATTCTGACATTTTCTTGAGTTCTGTTTGTATTTTCTGCAACAGTTTAACAATGATGTTCTAAAACATAGCTGAGACTGTTTTTGCTTCAAACATCTGGGAGAGTGTAGCTGTCAGAAGACAAGCTCCTGCCCTATGTTTCCCCACCAATTGGAAGCAAGAGACATTGCACTGAAAGCTGTTCATGGTCTCGGGTCCCTAAAGGTACATAGGGGCAAACTTTTGCCTGAAGTCTTCGATTTTTATGCAAAATTTTTTCAGCCATCAGTTTTGCATGTTTCCTTTTGAGTGCAAGTGTGTGCTACTGCAGTCTTTTTTTTTTTATGGTGGCATTTGTTCTGAGGAGAGAATGCGTTTTTAAAAATGAAGTTAAATAAAGTTTTTTACAAAAGAAGTCATTTATTTTCAATTCTTAGGCATTTTTTATTTCTTCTCCTAAATCTGTTTTCCTTCACTCTTCCCTTTTGACTATTACACTCTTTTTGGCGAATTGATAATCATTGCAAAGAGAAAAATGTGTTATTTACACAGTGTCCATAGGTATTGGGAATCTGTGCCATACTTTGTTCTAAATAGAATCAGTTCACGGTTTCAGAACAACTTGTCTTGTATTAAATGTGACTTAAATGCAAAGTAACCCCCTTTTCTAGAATATATGCAGTTTAATGACAGCCTTGTATTTTTTTTGTCACTTTGACTGGACAAAAGCCCAGAATGGGCTACTGAACTTTTTTACTTCAGATTAAACGTGACTGTTAAAGATGCATCTACTACAGAGACAAATCAGACTGACAATGTGTATTCAAAGCAAGCACAGCAGTGATCAGTACAGCAGAAGAAATTCCCCAAACCTGCATGATGGCTTAATACTACATTTTGGTATGATGCTAAAACATGATAGTATGATGTTGGGTGGATAATTCTTGAAAATTCCTACAGCAGAAAAGATGTATTGATGTAGCCAAGTGGGTGCTTGTTCTGTGCAGCTGCTCCGTTAATGCAAGAAGGGTTTTTTCTTTACCTGGTGCGTGGAAGCCAGCGGCTTCTTTTGACCCTTTTCTTTCAGATTTTTGTATTATGCTATAATACTTTGGTAAAAGCCGAGTTTCAGTTAAGCATCACTGTCTGCACCAAAGTCCTGTTCAGAAGTGTATGCATATTGTTCAGCCTCGTTCCCTGTCTGCTGCTGCAGATCCATGCATGATCCCTGCTCTGCACTGTCCGTGAGGTTCTGCTACAAGAAATGACTGGGCTCAACCAGAGATGTCCATGTTCTTGACAGGGTGAAAGTGTCACTGGGAATAAGACGTTCTACAGCACCTGGGGGATGAGGTGCACATCTTGTCAAGAGTTACCTCTTGTGAGAGCTAAACTGTTTCTCTAAAATTTAGGCTTAGGGTATGGCTTTATGAAGCCAAATCCCCTTGTAAGTGCAGGCAGCTCCCAGAAAAAAAGGGTAGTTTTGTTGTCCCCCGATCCAAAGCATTTGATCTAGCAATTCTAGGGCCACATTCCAACTGTTTCTTGAAAGCTAACACACCTTTCATCACATCAGAGGGTTAGGGTCAAGAAAACAGGTCTGATTCACATTCTAACTGTGCCTGAAGCTATGAACAACGCATTTAAATATTAGACTGCACTGAGACTTCATTTTAAAAAATAATAGGAGAGTTTTGAATATGGAACTAATTCACCTTTAATTGGAATCAGTATTTAGTGTTCCTGGAAAGACTGGGCAAAATGGTTAACATGGTGAAAATGTGTCAGTGTATCACAAGAACATTTTACAGCTCCGAGGACTGATGTTTATAACCATTTTGGGGATGGTGTTGCAATAGCTTTAAGTTATTATAATGGTATCAGGCTATCAAAATGTACCTTAATGACCAGAACTAGGGGGGAAGAGGACTATGATACTAAATTCAACAGTTTTGCCTGGAGACTGTACAGGCAAGGCTGCTATGCACTTCCTATTGCTTTTTCAGGTATTGTGGCAATAAGGCACAGGCCCCTCCTCAAGTAAAGGGAGGTAAACTAAATATTCTTTCTACATTGTGTTCCCCTTTTCTGTAGCATGGTCCAAAACACAAATTCATTCCTTAAGTTTTGAAACTGAATCATCATGCATTATATTACTATTGGAATCTTTATACTGACTTGTATTTTTAATGAGAATTCATAAAACTTGTATCATTGGCATTGATCTAAGATTTGTAGAATAAACCCTACTGAATTCTGAAGTGAAGTCTTCTCTAATGCTTAGGCTGTGCTTTCTGATTGAATTAAATCCCTAACAGGCTCTGTTGAGGTCTAAATTGAGAGAACTGTATATAACTCGCTTAGCTTTCCCTTGATAGGTCAGCAGCAAAAGGGTTACAATATAATTACTGTCAAATTGTTTCATTTTCAGGGTTTGAAAACTTCTGCTGCTGCACAGGGAATCTACACCGTTACAAGTGCTACTGTCCCTCTGTTCTCTGCCATAAAAAAGCCACTTAACATCTCCAGGGATTAGTACTCTGCTTGTTCCATATATTGATGCAGCAGCTGTTGGTTCAGGAGAGCTGCACCGGAGCTTTGTCAGTCACTCTAATCCAAGGTTTGCTAGTAATGGAGAAAGGATAATGCAGATACCAGCCGGTGCATGTCAGCAGGTGAAGATGCACCACGAAAAAGGCTGGGCTAATTCTCTCCCAAGAGCTGTACCCCAGTCAGGGACACGAGGTGACAGCCTTCCACTGCAGCCACCCCACAAGTAAGCTTCTTACATGCTCACAGGGTAGCTCTCAACACTTATCATCTGCAGCTTCCTAAAGTGGCAGAGATCTCACCAAGGCCCTGTTGTGCTTTCCCAGATGGATGAGTTTCCCCACCACACTCTGCTCAAGATATTTTTTTTAGAGCTACAGGTATTTTCTCTTACTCACACTGTAACTACACCCTTACAACTTCTAGGTGGTGGTTAGCTAGAAAGCTTTCCTTATCCTTGCCCAAACTCCTACTGAGCAGCTGCTTTATCAGAAAGTCACTTGTATGAGCAGGGAAGGTGACAACAAGAAAGCTTAAGACCCAGTTTTCCATTATCCATCTTGTTTCCTTTCCTAAGGCAAGAGCCTGCCCAAGCATCCCTGTGGCCTTAGAGCCTTTGTATTGCCAGAGTTTCAGAGTGCGAGCCACAATATTCTGAACTTATTTCCATGGTCTCCCTTGCCCTACAGCAAGAGCTGGAACTTGATCCAAATGGGACACAGCAACTTATTGAATAGAAATCAAAAAGTGATCTAACACTGATCCTCAATAAACCCTGTGACAGATGTGTTCCTCCAGCAGAGCTCAAAAGCCTGGGGAACCACCCCATTACCTGACACGATCTCCCACATGTTTTTCAGGATACTGCATTTCCTCTCAGCTCTCTGAGCACATCATTTCCCCAAAAGACAGCCACGTCCTTGTCTGTAATGCTGACAGCAAGGGAGTTTGTTAACATCCTAGATGGAGGGTGCTCTGCAAGGGCTCTTTTGGGCTCAAGGGACTAGACCCAGAGGTGCAAGATGCAGCCAGCACAGCTGACCTGGCTGAAGGAGCCAGAGGCCATGGAGCAGAGCCCAGCCATCTCCTGGGCACTCCTGTGCCCAGCCCTGGGCAGCCAGCACCCCACAGACTGCCGGTGCCCTCAGTGAGGGAGCTCTGTACACTTGCACCCCAGTTCCCACAGCCCATACGGTGCCAGTTCTCCTTTGTGCTGCTCTCCAGGCTCACAGCGGGTGGCAGAGTGCCACCACAGTGACGGGAAAAGCGCCTCAGGAATGCAGCCAAGCCTGGGGCTCCTTGCTGGCACTTTCCCAGCCACATGCTCTCAGCTGTTGTGTTTCCCCCCACGAACACTTCTGCCCCCTCCAAAACCTGACAGCCCTCTGGTCTTCCTCTCCCCATAAGAGTCCACACCCCCTTCACTGTGGAGAAGCCAAACTACCAGGTGCCAGCATATCCCCAAGGAAAAAGAGTCCTGGACTTAGACCCTGTCCTCCCTGCATGCTAAGATCCTGTTGCTTTATTATCTCACTGACAGCCGTACAAACCACAAATTAAATCTGAATCTGCTGAAGGCAGCTTTTCCCCAAATACCCATAAACCTGGACACAGTTTTGTTCTCTAGAGTGTCACGTTCCACACAGCACCACTCCATCCCCTTCCATTCTAAGTTCACTCACAGGCACCTCCTGACAAACCATCACCTTATTAGAATTCCTGCACTCAGCAGAAGCAGCCTCAAGCCCTGCTCACATCCCCACTTCCCTGCTCAAGTGAGCTCCTGCCCTGTGGGCTCACCCACAGGACTGCCCATCACCTCTTTGGCACAGAGCTGTCTCCACCACACCTTGACACTGTGGCCAAGCACCTCATAGCCTGGGCATCCCAGATCCCTTCTGTGTAAACTCTCCGGGACTTGGCTGCCAACACCATCTATGTGCATCCACAGCTGTGCACTTCATCCCCTGAGCTCCACCTGCATCATCTCAACAGAACCCCAATTGCAAGTTCCAGAGAAAAGAGGGAAGCACTGAAGGATACCCAAGCTAAAGCTTCTGTTAAAAAGACAAGACTCAAAAACTTTGGGAATTGGCCTGAGGTGACCAGACTTTCTGGGGCAGGGGCTGCATCTCTCCAGGTACTGCACGGGGAGTGTCCCAGTCAGGTGGGACTTCCAGCCTGTTACGTGAACCACAGCAGCGTGTTGGCTTCCTCCCTGACCTCACCTGCAGCCGATGGGCTGATCCAGATAGAAGAGCATTGACAGGAACTTTATCTGACATACCGCATGTCCCATGATCGGAATTGACAGCTCAAATGCAACAGCCCCACACAGCCACTTCCCTGTAAGCACTCCTCCCATCTCTACCTTTGCCCAGCTCTGCAGATAGTGTGTTAAGGAAATGAATGCCCAGTTGTAAAGCCACGTGGTTCCTAAGTGACAACCCCTGAGCCTGGGCATGGCTCCCCTGTGCTTCCGTTCACGAGCTGATCATGAAGGGAAACAGCAGCAGCGAGGGACTCGGAGCAGCGCTGGCATCAGCCTGGTGTGACTCAGCAGGACAAAGATTGCCTGGCCAGAAGCAGGCAGCTGATATCCCTGCTGGTAAGGACCAACCACACTCCTCTGCAAAACCAGGCCACACGAAGCACATCACTGTGCAAAATGCACCCCACCAGCATGGCACAGGCGCCCGGGGGAGACGTCTCTGTACAGAGACGTTATGTCACCAAAACCAGAATGTTTCCTTTTGCCCTGCGGCCCTGCAGAGCTCAGGAAATTGCACCCTCAGTCTCTCTGCCTTCCTCAAGGGCTTTCTGCCTTCCTCGTCCTTCAGGCAAAGCTCCCAAACTGGCTTGTGCTGTTTTACAGCAGACAGTGAAACGTTTCTTTTGGGACCTCAGTCCTGGACAGGGATCCTGGGTGCTGCAGCAATGGAACAGCCTTTCTCCATGGCTTGCCGCTCTCTTGGGCTCAGCTCCTCGCCTTGCCTTAACAAAAGCAAACACATTCAACAGTCCAAAGTCAAACACAGGGGTTACAATTCGATTTGGGATAACAATTCTCCGGTGATAACCACTACTTTACAGTGAGCAAACACCAACACTCCACCGTGCTAAACCAGAACCAGTGTCAGAGCTGTGATCTCACACTTAACTGAGGTGCTATTCAGCTAAACTATTCAGGATCTCTAACCAGGGATTTAAGCTGCATTTTCCCCCAGGGAGGCAGGAAATCCCTCCTTATCATACTCCCTTCCCAGGGAGCCCCTCATGCCACGATTTCTAGGCTTCACATCACAACACTGACAACCCTTTTAGTTCCAGAAAGGAGGATGATCACAGATCTCAGTAAGGCCCAGGCATTCCCATCTGGAAAGCAGAGACTGCCAGCAGTTTCACTGCTGAGCTCTCTCTCGTGAGGGGAGACTGATGATGAAAACTCATTCCCCAGCCATACCACTGACAGGCTGACTCCGTGCCAAACNCCGAAAAAAGCAAAGTGTCCATTCCCTTACCAGCCCCAAATCCAATGGTACTAGCCATTGCCAGCCCCTGCTCAGATAAGTATCGTGACAGACACCTAGGTAGGGACATTGCATTCTCACTCTCTTCTACCAGCAAAGGGAAATGGCTGCTTTGTGTCCTCTCTGCTCCCCACTTCACCCCGCTCCTGCAGCAGCAGCTGCCTTTTGTGGCACTGGGATGGGAACAGGGCCTAAGGGATATCAGCCCTGGAGGAACCATGACACGGGACAAGTGCCTTGGCAGCATGGCTGGCAGAACCTGGCCTTGATCACTATGCCCCACCCGTTTAGTGCAGGCGACATGGTTTCCGAGGCCACAGACATGCACTGAACCCCTCCCTGAGAGCTCCGTGTCATGCCCAAGCTGGATGAGAGCTGGGACAAAGTGCCAATCCCCAGACTCTGTATCTGGAGACAGAGCGAGCTCCCCTGCCGCCTGAGATGGGAGCAGAGGTGCCCTAAAGGCACAGCCCAGCCTCCACGGGGGCAGCGACTGTTTCGCCACACTTGGAGAGCAGCCAGAAGAAATCCTCTCAGTGTGGAGAGCTACTTCTGGGGAAGTTCACCACATCACAGCATCCTAGAGCAAAGCCAGGCCCCTCTGCCCTGCAGCTGTTTGCTGTACCCACACAGAGAATGACACAGGCCTATGGAGCTCTGTCCTACATTCAGAAACAGCGAGCTCCTAGGGAGACAGGCGGGAAGGGTGAGCAACGCTGACCTGGCACACAGCCCCTGCCTGGGTGCAGCTGCAGCTCTCACAGACACTCACAAACACAGCCCCCAGTCCGGAGGGGAGTGTGGGCACTGAGACACGGAACAGCACCTTCCACAGCCTCCTATCAGTTTGGATTTGGCTCCATAAAGGGTGGCTCAGTGCTCTCCTCCAGACACAGCTGGCAGCAGGCAGCCAGAACCAGGTCCCTGCCAGCAGGCGTGAGGACTCTACCTCGTCCTTCTGCTCAAAGAAGTCTTTGTCCACAGAGGTGTTCAATGTGTCAGTGTCAACAGCAGTAAACCCGACTGTGCCCAGGAGATCCTCTGCTGGAAGAAGTATCAGATAGAGAAGCTGTACATTACAATCCAGTGGCTGATTTCCTGCCAGCTTGGTTCAGTCCATGGTTAAACTGCATCTCCTGGGAAGGGAGGAGTATCACGACTCATGTCTAGAACTACCCAATGCTTCTTCCACCACAGGAAAACCCACAGACACGAGGGACAAAAAGCTCAGAAAGACGAGCAGAAGCAGTTTTGTTTCTGCCCTAGTCAGTCTCCTATTTAATCCTCCACGGCACGGCACAGCCCTGCCCAGAACCCCTCCATTCGAATGCTGACATTTCGTGCTCTGTCCCTGCGAGAACGCCTCTCCCCTGCAGCCCTGACTCACAGCCGTCGCTTCCCTGTATGCAGCTCGGCTCCATTTCCTGCGCAGCCGGCGGTGCCCGGTGCCAGCCGGAGCCGCGGCCGCACGGGTGCGAGGCTACAGACAGCCTGCGAGGGAGACAGCCCTCCTGCTCCGGCACTGGCACCGCTGCCTCAGCTCATTGCATTATTTCAGTGTTACTGTCCCCCAAACATCACCCACACCCCCTTTTAAGTGATAAATATCGAGCTCTTCACAATCAGAATCTGATGCTATAATTAGACACCCCTACAGCACACATTGCTGTGTTACACAACACGGCTCGGAGCTGCTGGGTACCGGGTGAAGCTACATTTGCATTTTATTCACATCACAAACAAACTCTTAAAGCAAAATCTCCCCAGTGGTCGCGGTTACTGAGCTGTGGCTCAGACGATGAGGCAGTCTGAGAGCAGGCAGATTCCCCTGGTCTGACACGAAACCAGAGGTGAACTCCTGTCACCAGTGGGTGTCAGTCCACAGGACTAGACTGGCGTTAGCCAGAAGTAAAACCTCCAGTACACATACAAAGCGGATATCAGGTCCTAACTATCAACTGTTTGCTCAATATCCAACCCCCTTTATGGCACACAGGTTGTTAATGCAGACACAGCTGCTCGCAGCTCCATGCAAATCTCACTGCCAAGGCACTACTGCCAGACCAAGAAGTGTCTTTGATTCACTTAAAGGTTAATCTCAAAAGCCAGGCTCCAAATTCCAAGGCTCCACAGCTCTATCACATTTCTGTTTTCTCTTCCCTGCAGCAGCAGGGCAAGTTCCTGCCCAAACTTCTTCCTATGGCTGCACCAGGAAGCACTGGACTAGCTGGAATAACCCACACTAATAAACTGGATAAATAGTTCACGTTACTCACTTTCAGCTGACTAACTCGGTGATAGCTCTGTCGGTTTTACAGGGCTGGGTGAAATGCCCGGCTGCAGCAGTGTGTGCCTTGCAGGAGCACTACAGATCCTGGTGCAGCGAGAGCCATATGGCATCTCCAGACAGCAGTGCTGTGAGCCAGAGCCCCAGGCTCTGTCTGCAGCTTCCCCACCTACCTGGTACAACTTATAAGCACGTATTTGTGCATCTACCTCCCACTGGATGCAGCAGGATTAAAATTCATACTGGAACGTTAAAAATCCAACCCTGGGGTCATCCCTGCTGACACTGCTTGGCAAGAGGGTAGCTGGGCAGCACAGGGCCCAAACCTTGGTAGCTGCACACCCAGCCTGTACAGCTGTTTTGGAATCTGCGCCTGCCAGACAACAGCATGAGGGAAAAAACTGATCAGGGACAATGTTTAGGATGTGTCATTTCCCAAGGTAACCATCAGCTGTTAAGAATATTTATGTAATCAAAAAGCCAGTACCAGTGGTCAAAGACAGCTTCATCTAACCCTAGTCAGGACTGAACTTTCTAAAGAAAAGACAATTACCTAATTCAGCCTAAAAGAGCATTCTCCCTAACCCAAGTTTCCTGCATCATCTGCACGATGTGATCTAAATAATTCAAAACTTCACTGGATTTAGGTCACGGACAGAGGTTGGCTTTTCAGCAAGATGTCCCAGAGGAATTGGCTATTTTGTTTAAATTGTTCCTGACTTCCAACACCATTTATAACACCCAGTCAACACATTTATTTGACACCCAGTAGAAGACAGAGTGGATGAGAAGTAGGAAGGATACTGATAAGGACTAACTTCTGCTCATCAAATCTGGGCTCCTTCTCACTCTCAGGGAAGATAAAACCATGGATTGCATCAGAGTTGTGTCTGTGGCTGCTGAAGGTCCACAGGTTAATTGCAAGAGATGTGCAAAAATTCTCAGGTCAAACAAGCTTGTCTTCTATTTGCAAGGACCCATCTCCAAGGGTCTCCAAACCACAGTGGATGAAAACCCATCTAAGAAGAAGAGAAACCAACTTCAGCTCTTCCCGAGGATGAATCCATGGGATGACTTCTCTTGGTTGACTATGGAAGGAGCCCTGGTGGAAGTGCCACAGCTACATGGACAGTTACGTTTCTGAGCATCTCCCAGGCCAGCCCTCGGGCTCTTTAGGTGCATACAGTTCACAGAAGAATTGCAAAGGCAAATCTTTAACCCTGAAGTATTTTTTACATCTTTGGAAACACTACATCAAGCAGTCCAGAGTCCAATGGTTGACCTTAGTTTTGGGTATGTTGGTTTTTTCCTCCCCATTACTTGCATGTGAAAATGGCAAGTTACGTAAAGTCAGGAAATGGGACCAGCACAAAGTTCAAACTAATTTTCCTACTGAAGGCCTTGCGCAACCATTTTTACAGCAGGCCTTTAATGACATAGTTAGTCCAGTGACAAGGTTGAGATTACTGGCATTTTCAGGTAATTTGGGCAGGTCATCAATACTTCCTGGAAAACAGGCTCTGTTTTCCATATTTCTTTGTCAAAAGGAGATAGCAGTGATTATACTCATTTCAGAAAAACTGGGTATTATATCGTCTCTCAAATGGACAGAAATCATAGGAAAAGAAACTTGTCTCCACTTGACAGAGAGTTAGAGAGTTTCTCAAATCTGCTTTATCACAGGCAAGCTACTTGCATTATAAGTACTAGAAAAGCAGCAAAGTATTTAATATATTGGCCATTATTAAGCATCTACCAGCTTCATCACACACCCACATTCAAGATTTCATATGAAATAAAGAGTTTATCACCCTGCTTGAGGTTTCCAGACAGATTAAGTCAATCTGGGTCAATAAACTTCAGAGAAACTGTGCTACAGTTAAAAAAGGCTGTATTTAGAGGAAGTACTGGTTTTCCAGACGTGAAGGATCCAACTTCCAAGAATCTGATCTCTGCAGGATACATGAAACTGCACATAAGAACTGAGATGTTAATACATGTTACATTTTGAAATCCTAACATTTTATTCCACACTCGCCAAATTCCATGTCATGTTCAGCAGAACAGCATGGAAATTATGAGAAATTTTAGATTTAAATCATTCTATTTTTATTAGCCCAGGAAGAACTTCACAAGTTCTTGTGAAGAGCCCTGTGGGCCAAATCCATCCCATGCTATTGTATCAATGTTCCTAAAGATTTGTATTTTTTTTAGTGCCCTGACTTTAATAGATGTTTTGCACCAGTATTTTCTGCAAAATCAGACCTTCAATGCATTAGATACCTAATGTTTTAAGTGGTTAAAAACTTTACTGTTTGGCAACAGAAGTCAGAACCCCTATCAGAACGATTATCAGCAAGACATTGATTTCTTCATCTCTAAACTTCCTATTTCTTTCTTACCTAAAACCAGATCATAAAAGCAGAGTTTTGAACTTCGAATGTTGGTGGTTTTTTTTTTTTACCTATTTAACAATCTCTACTACTTGCACACCTCTGTTAAGTAATTAGCTGGTGATTTGATTGCTGTGCACACCATGAACTATGTATTTGTAATACACAGCTCCCTGGGACATGCAGCCATGTCCATGGGCTCCAGCAGAAGTCAAACAATGGAGCCACTGTTTCAGCCCTGCCTCCTGGCTCACCCTCTCAGCGCAGGCTTTTTCCTCTCTGCTGCCTTTCAGTGCTACCAGGGCTGAGCCACTGCTGCAGCTTTCCTTACAGCTCCACTTTCTGGCATCCTGGGACTTGGGTTAACAAACAAACAGTTCCTCACTTATAAAAAACAGTCTTGGAACCAGAAATTCAGGTCTTGGAAGACAGAAAAGCAATCAGAATCACACCAGATAGTAAATTCTGAATTTTTAAAGCAAGTCATGTAATTCTGGGAGCCTAGTAGGGGAAGTAGGGGAGAAAAGGAGATTTAGGTATATATTTGTGCAACTGACGGCTTTTCACCTGACAGTATCAAAGCGGAGTAGAAAAACCCTCCTGTCAACCTGAAACAATTTATGAGATATGCTCTTTGGATCACGCTGTTGTTCAGCCCTCAAGTCAGACACAGCCTCCTGCGTGTTTGGGTGAGCCTGCAGGCTGCCACACGGCGACCATCCTCCTCCTCCATGCGGGAAAACCAGCAGCTCCGCAGGAGCCGGCCAGGCCCGCAGCTCTGGGCATGCCAACCATCTGCTCCAGCAGCCCTCCCACGCACAGGCTGCCGAGGCAGGCTCCTGCCCGGCGCCGGTGCTGCTCCCGGCGCCTCAGCACTCTCCCCTCGCTCCGTGCCGCTCCTGTGGGCCGGGCACGCCGTGGGCCTGCTGCAGCCAACCCAAGCTGCAGCGCTGCAGAGCATGGCCGAGTTTCTCCTCAGAGCTGCGAGAAAGGACTGCACAGAGGATGCCCAAGCACAGCAAAGCCACCAGAGCTGGTGGCTGGTCCTGCAGCAACGAGCAAGCAGCCCACGGCCGTGGGGGCATCGACAAGTTCTGGACGGCCCAGCACACGCTGCCAGCGGCACTGCACCGTGGCAACAAGGCCACCGGGGTCCCCACACGGTTTGAAGGCACCTGCAAGGCCTGTCTCTGCCACAGCTCCGGGCTGCTACGCCTTGCTTGCAGCACAGCTCTCCTGCCAAGGAATGGTTTCTGGAGGTTCATTTCCTGCCCATCTTCAATCTTGCGTAGTCTGCGGCCACCCAGTCGGCGCTGCTCTGTGCTGGGGAACATGTGAAATCTTGTGAACATGTCACAGCTCCAGGATTTACTGGCTCAGGTCTGCATTTGCTAATGCTTATGCTTTTAGAAGAATGCCTTAGAGAACTCATCTGGTTTTGAGCTACAGAAATGTTTCTGATGCCCGCTGTGAACAAAGAGGGGTGCTAAAAACCTCTTCTAATCCATGTCTCTCAAAGGAACAGTGCATCACAGTCCAAGCAAAGAAGCCAGCACACAAAACTGTGCAAAATAATGACCCTGTAAAAAGCCAGCATCCACAAAGGAGACAAAAGAGTCCTGCAACTTCATTTGAATAAAGGGAGAGAGTACCCACTGGGGCATATTCCCGTGGGGTTTTCTCTCTCCAGGTTTTGGAGGGCATAGCCTCCTTTTAACCTAAACTCCCGGCCGCACGTTGTCCTCTTCCTTTCCCCACTGGCTGAGGTAGTAAGAAGGTACAGACTTCCCGAACCGCCTACCACATATTTCCCCTTTAACCTGTCATTTCCCCACAAAGTTCAGAAACTCAGGCTTGTATGGACCTTTCAGGAGTCAAACTGTCAGGGTTCTGTAACAAAGGCTTGAAGTTGGTAGAGACTAATATTAGAGACATTAAGACCCATTTCAAAGACATTAACACCCATACCCGCACCCCTCGAATTGTTTGTAAGGACATTAGCACACATGTTTTCTCATCAAAACTGAACTAGGCAATGTTTGTGTGGCTTGGCACTTCCTGGCGCAAGTGAAATGCAAGCATGGTCTGACATTCAGTTGATCCTGAGCCAGGATCAGAGGGTTACATGTAAACTCCCTGAAGCTTTGTCATTTGGTCTAGAAAGGTTTGGTTTTGAGCTTTTGGATAAATTCACCTCAAGACACAGAGTGCACACACAGATCTGCAGATCTGCATCCTTCTGAATTATTTGCCACAGTCCCAAAATCACACAAGTCACTGCACTTAATTCTGCCATCAATATTTACCCAGTTCTAAGGCTGATCAGACCCAGACTTCAGAACAAACAATTTTGCCCATTTTTGGAACAGTTTCAGCTGCAAGCTTTGGGTTTAGACACAGATCACAGAAGAGCTTTGGACCTCAGTCTCCCAGTCAGGTATTGCAGATAAGAGCATCTCTGAGGCATGAATCCATATGAAGAACCACCCTAATCATAGCACACTCAGAGCTAAACTCCAGGACTATCAGATTTAAAGGAAACAGATTCACCAGCACAGAGGTTGGCTGGAGTGCTGTCTGTGTCTGTGCTGGCTCCCCGTTTCTCATGGCTGCGTTTTACTCTGGTAGGTCCATCTGCTATTTTCTTGTGGCTTGCAGCCACATGCCCGAGGGGATGAGTGCAACAAGAACTAAAGGCTGCGTGACAGCACAGAAGCATGCAGCACACGCTGCTCTCTGTGTGTGTGCGGGCGCACTGCGTCCCCAGAATTAACCACCGCTCTTCAGGCTAATGGCAGGCAGCCCGAGCTCCCCAGGAACATCAGCTCCTCCCCTCCCAGGGGCTCTCAGATGAAATGGGCTGTGCGTGGGTGCTTGGGAAGCGAGCCTTTGCCCACAGAGACCCCCAATGCCTCCAGGCTGAGCGCAGGCCGACAGGCTCCCCTTCACTGTCCTTTGGCACATGGCCTGGGATGTGAGACCATGCATGTCAGCAAGAGTGCCAGGTCACAGAGACATGCCACGGCCTGAAGGCGTCCTGCTGGGACCTCAGGAAGCCTGCCAGAGTGAGGCTTACATTTCTGAAGCATCGTCTACCCACTCTTGCTTCCTGCATGCCCTTCTCTTCCTTTCCTTCTCTTCCCTTCCTCCATTTGTAGCAACACTGCATTCTGCATGATCCCCGAGAGAAATAGGGCAAACATAACCTGATTAACCAAGAGGATTTGGGCAGGAAGGGGCGGGGGAGGAGATTATTATGCAGAGAACCACAGAACCTTTCCCTCTCACATTAGCCCTTGCCTGTTCAATAATTAAAGTGTTCTGCGGTGACTCTGACTTTGGGATTTGCTATAAAAGCTTCGTGTAAACTCTGTCTCAGCATGCAGACATCAGACCAAAGAGAACATTTGGTCTGACAAGCTGAAATTTCTTTCAGGCTCCAGGGTCAGTCAGAAGCTTAAAACTACTTGGATGTGAGCCTGTGGCTCCATTTTAAAACATAAGGATCCCTCTTGCTGTTGTTCACCTATTTAAGAGACTGAATCCAAGCTTTACTTGGCAACTCTGTCTCTGAAACACGGTTTCAAAGTTAATGCAGGCTGTCTCCATTTCATGTATGAAAAAGCCTCCAAGGCTGGCAGCGCCCCATGAACATAGGAACATATTACACAGGCTCTGGCTGCCCTCCAGGCCTATTCTGATGTTCTATTTCCTCTCCATCCCTTCTTTCTTGCTTACCTTAAGGCATATAGATGTTTCAGGATGGAAATGTAAAGCTACCCACATGCAGAAAAGATGCCTTCCCTGACCTTCCAAGGAGCTATTTTTGGCTGCTCTTATATGCCTAAGAACTCTTACGGGGGTCATGCACTGAACTAACTGTCCCTCAGTAACTTTTGCCTAAGAGATATGAAACATTGCAGAGATTTAAAAAAAAAAAATTAATTCTCTCCATAACCTAACACACTACTGACTCCAAATCTCCAGATGATGCTTGCAACGGAGCACATTTTAAAAGGGGCTGCAAGCCTGACATTATTACCCAAGGAATGTATACTCAACATTACACCAAAACATACAAACAGAGTAATAAAGACACATCCTTAATCCAGAATTTCCCCAAAGTTATTGAGTACCCTCAGCCTTCAACTGATTTCAGTTTTCAAGTCCAAACCTGGAAAAGAAGAAACTCCAAAAGTTTCACAGTGAAACAGATTTCTTTTCAAAATATGTACTCCCAAAGAGTTTACGATATTAAAAATTAAGGAACACTGGGTTAGCAGCCAAACACATGCACAGAAGGATACGCCATAAAAAAAAGCAACAGTCCTAGCTCCATCTGTCAGAGCACACGAATACATCCCATCCCATCCCAGCAGTCAGAAACCCAGGCACTGGTCTGTCCTGTGTCTCTCAAATTCTAATGCTGACATTTTTCCAAACTGGCACTGCCCAGACTGCAAACATTTCAGTCCAGAGGCCAAGAGTGCAGCAATGGGTGAGCCCCAGAGCCCCGGCAGCTGCCCAAAGGCTCCTCATGTGGCAGGGAGTTAATACTGATCCAGGACTGCCCAGCCCTGTTGCCACTCCAAACACTGTTCGCCTTCACACAGTGAGCAAAAGATAAAGCATGCAGGTATCTTTTCCCTTCTGACATCACAGCATTAAATATCACACAAACACACAGCCTACAGAATGGATAAAGCAGAAATGCTGTACAACTAGCAAAAAGGATGTGGAGAACATATGGGGAGTGAGCTGTGCACATGCACACAGAAAACACATGACCCTATCTCCCAGCATTGCACATTTTCATCACACTGGCATCTTTTAAAGGGTTCTTGAACTGAGATACTGCCTGTCAAGGCCAAAACTGCATAAGATTTAGGGATACAACTGATTTTGCATAGAGCCATGAGAAAAACAACACAGGGCTGAGGGGGCCAGCGCGGAATGTGTTGTAACGCATGGCTGTAACATGTTTGAAAGGCGATAGTGTGCCCCAGCCAAACCATCTTTATCAAGTGGATTTGGGATTCTGATGTAAAAAATGCTTGTATCATGTTTGTTGTCTTGTCTGCAAAAAGCCCTATAGTAGGAGCACAGGAATGGGCTGTAAGCAGTCTTGATCCTGATGAGTCACAGCTGTGTTGAAACAGCTCAAGGGGTAGCAGCCCCCTTTCGGAACGTTGGATTGAGAGTTGGGTTTTGTTTCCCAGTAAGTTTGGGCTTCTGCGAAATTGTATTGATTCATTGTTCGGAAGTCCTGAGCTCCCGCATACTGGTCACCCCCCGACACAATAAACACTGCGATAATGAAGCAGACCAAGACCCTTTGGATTCTGAAGGGGGTTCTGTGGAGTGAAAAGGCGGGAGGCCCCAGTCGGAGCCTGCTGCGGCTGGACCGTGGCAGGGGGAGTCGGAGGGCGGCTCCATCAGAGTTTGGGAGCAGAAGAAAGCTCCTGGGAAAAGGGCTCCGGAAAATGTACGCTGCAGTGGGTACGCCCAATGAGGTGAGCAACCAGGGGCTGGAGGATGGGAATGGGACTGTCAAAAGAAGAACAGGCCACGTTCAGTGTCGTCCAGCTTATTCTCTCTGAGACAGAAATTAAATATGACACGGAGGTCTTGAAAAGACTGTTAAAATCGGGTCAGGAGAGAGGATTTTTTGCCACCCTCGAGAGTGCCTCATCATGTGAAAATAGTCATATGGCCAATTTTTGAGTCATTTGAGTAATCAACAACCCCCTAAGAAGATGGTAGGATGATAAAACAGTATTCATGCTGCTCTTAAGGAGACACATATTAGATAAATCACCTCAAAATGAGCAGATTTTTCTTGACTTCTGGAAAGCATTAAGGCAAAAAGAAGTTCTGTTTTTCTTTGTATTTGCTGAGGGTGGGATGAAAACAAACATACATGGTATACTGCAAGCATTGTGCACTGTACTTTCATTGGCTGTATTTTTCCAATATCCTTGTAAGTAATTTAAACTAGTGTAACATCAGTCAAATGACAAAACTGTCTAGTTCAGTGGAGCCCACTGAATTGAATACCTGTTAGTTAAGGGAATAGCTCTGCTGTTCATTTTCACTGTAATTGATTGGAGAATGTTGACTATTTTCATGCCAATATCAACTGCTACTTGTGCTTTTTATGTGTGACAATGCGGTAAAACTCATCTTTGAGTATGTCTGAAACACTCTTGCAAGTCAGTCCAGTAAAGTATTACTAAAGTAATACTGATTTGTTGTTTGGAAGTCCTGAGCTCCCGCAGGAACGGCTGTTCCTTGCATTTAGCACCCAGGACACAGGCATGCTGCTCCTCTTACTATAGGGCCCAAGTTAAAGAACCACCGGGCCCTGCAAGTACCAGGCTTTCCCCCACAGCGGCTTAAAGCCATATGCTGCCTCCCTTAGGTAATAGGCACCTCCTTAAGCAAGACTCACCACAGTTTGCAAAACAATAAGGCCGTGCCCTGCAAATGTTTGCTAAACATTTGTGCAATTTCATCCAAATACAGGAACGGAGGGAACACAAGTCAGAAACTCCACACTTAGCATAGCACTGTGGAAACGATTCACTGGCAGTCCATAGGCAAGCAGCAACGTTCCATTTTCCATTTAAAACTTGAGTATAAATAAAAAAAGAGAATTAATCAATAGAGATAAGGGTTAGTATTTGTGTAATGTTCTTGGAAAACACAGCATGCCAAGCCAAGCACCATATTTGGCAATTCTGCTTTACTCTGCTTCCACTTTCACTTCCCTCGTTCATTCTGCCTCTTGAGCCGACGAGCTCTTTCTGCTGTGTGCCTTTACAATGCCTGTGCTGCAAAGCTGTGCTCCCAACAGAGACCTTCAGCTTGGTGCCTGCCTCAAGTGTATTAACGACCTCACTACAGCTGCATAATGAAGCTGGGTCAAAAGACTGTTGCCTGACAGTAATTGAGGCTGCACCTCTCTCTCCCCACCTTTATTTTTCTTTGGAATCCCTGCCACAGTTCAGACCTTTGGTACTGAGTCATGGTGCAGCGGATCAGGTTTCAATTAAGAAACACAGGCACTTAAAATTAAAAAGGTGTGGGAGCAAATTAAGACCACAGAGCAATTCTTCCCTGGAAAAGATAAGAAATCACTCTTCTCCTCCTGACAAGCCATGCTCTGAGCATGCATATGACAACAGGGCTCACCTCTAGCTTTGCTGTGGGTAGCATGAGGTAAGCAGCACCAACCCACAAGTTAAGAGGGGCCAGCTACCATACAGCTACAGCACACCCAGTGATGGTGTGAATCCCCGACAGTACAAGCTGGAGAACTTGTCATTGAACAAATGGTGTGTGTCTTTGTCTTGGCTACCTTCTGCTTATAAAATGAAGTCGAACAGAACAAAACTAAAAACCCTGGGTAGCAGAACTTCTGAAGAGATAAGGCAACAGCTTTCTACTGGGGGAAGCTCCCTGTCCCCTCCAGCACTACACTCTGCTGGCAGGACACAGGATATAAATGACATTTAAAACTCTGCCTGGTAACCTCTCAGGAGAGTAGCTGCCTTTCTCAGTAGCTGTCTTTCACCAAGGGCTCTGTATCTACCTACAGAGTTGCCAACAACCACCATCACCACCAATGCAAATATTTAAAAGAATACCTTGTGCCAAAACAGTGAAGTTATTTTTCCCCTCTGAGAAAAGCAGAAGAGTTGAGGTCTGCACCACAAGCCAAAATCACCTCAGGACTGCTATCTTAGGCCTCAGCCAGCCCAGCTGCAGGTTTTTAAGGAGTTTCAGGGAACTGAAACTTAAGGAGTGTGGGAACTGAAATGAAAGCAACTGGTTACATATTTCCATTCTATTGCTGCATTTTTTGAACTGCAAGTTGAACTTCATCTTCCTTCTCCAAGGAAGGGATAATAATTTTTTGTATAATCATCTGTAGGTTCCCCCAGCAAGTCTGTGTATCTGTAATGTTGAGAAATACTCTCAGCTTTCTGCAGCTGTTGGTATGGCTCAGCAACTTCTTCATCATAGGATGCTGACTTTCCAGCAATGTAACTTGGAACTCTGCTTCACAGAAATGAAAGTTTGGACACAGTGATTTTTGGATGGGAGAGAATGGCTAATCTGCTATCACACAGAGCATCAACCAGATATACAAGGTTTGAAATGCTGGAGAAGTGTCTCCCCCCAAAAGGAAGGCAGTATTGTGTAGTTAAGTGCAATTTGTCAGAGCATCCCATTTCCTGCAGTTCCTAAGTAAATGAGTAAGATTCCAGAGTTGCATCAAGGGAATGGGTTTGGCTTGGAATCCTGCACAGTGACTCATGCTTTCACAAATAAATCCATTTCCTTAGAGAAGCAAGACAAAATCACTTGTTTTGCTTAGTCCAGCTACCCAGAGTGTTGATTTAGGAAGATATTGCAAAAAAAATAAGAGTTTTACCTAGCTTTATATTGAATGCATAATCCACTGCAGCTGCACTTGCAAACAAAGCAACTTTTTAAAGGGGAAAAGAAAAACTGGTATAACTTGGAAGTTCTGGGCATTGAAAGATGTCAGCTAGAAACCAGTTTGCAATCAAAACCAGACAACTGACAAAACAACATTGTGGAAGTTTGGGTGTTCCAGAAACCGACTGTTATTCACACAGGTCTCCATATTTATTCCCCTCCTGCACATTTAAAAATAGATTGTAGAAACACAGACCCGTAAACACTAGGAAATGTGAATTGCATCAGCTAGCCCCTCCCCTTCCCCACAATGACAGTGCAGAGAAAACGAGGGCGTGAAGCAGCAAAAGCTCTGGATCTCTGTAACACCAGCATCCTTACACATGCGTGGAAGCAGCCACGGAGAGGGACCCAGAGGTGTATGGATCATGGCTTATCAGTTATGTGCAGAGATACTTGTTAGTGCAAGCCAGGATGAAACTCTTCTTTCAGCTTTTAGTTTTCTTAGGAGATCAGTTCAAATGGTTTGATGTGGCTATACCAATCAAACTGGAAGAACACCAAATATGGCTTTTTATGGAGTATGAACCAACTCCCTGTATCTTATCCTGATAAGTATTTCAAAAGAATAATGCAAGAATTCTGGCTCTATGAACTTTTGGTGTCAAGTTCCACTTTGGGGTCTGAGCCTCTCCGGTTCAGGAACAGACCCTCCCTCATTTTCACGCTGCTTTACAAAGCTGAAATGTTTCACAATTAACAAATCTCTGCAGTACCACCATCAGGTTGGTATATAAAAACACCTTCACGTTTTACAAAGGAGAAATGAAGCCATTAAAGCTGGAAGAAATAGTTCAGGTCTCAGAATAAATCAAAGGGAAAGACAGGACTGGAACATGATGTAGCTATGTGTAGTGCCAGGCCTTTCCCTCACACACCAACACCGTGGGAAAGCAAAGCCCTTGATGATGTCAGAGTGGAAGCAGGACTGATCATGCATGGAATAACCCCTAGGATTTTTAAGGACAAATTAAACCTGAAGTCTCAGGTAGAGTGGAGAAATGCCACTGACCTTTCCAGGGTTGGTCAGCATCCCCAGTATCTTTGTGTTACTGATAACCTCCCAGCTGAGCTGCAGGTCACACAGCAAACCTGCAGGTTCTGGTTTGGTGTCCTTATTCACCCCTGCAGCACCATCAGATTTGACTCAGTCTGTCATGAGCCAGGACCTGAGCAAATGGAGAGAGTAGAAATTAAATGTCACCATGTAAAACCTCTTGTATATTAGCAAAATGGAGAGAAATTTACTAACATTTTGTGTTTTATTGAAAATAGCAAAATGCACACATTAAACTCACCTTGTGTAACTGTCTCTGGACTTTGTGATAATGGTCTAATGGTACCTTGCAGTTAAAAGGCAAACATGTTGTTTAATAAGAATGTGGCATTGTTTCCATCTGTTATCACTCAGATCCTGATCAAATGCCACCTGGGGCCAGTGGAAAGGCTCTGCTTCTAACTCCTAGAATAAAAATATAAATGTTTCTACATTCAGCAACTATTGTTGCTTTATTATTCATGTCTAATCTGTGAAAACTAATATGAAAAGGAGGGCAAGCAGGCTGAGGAAGGGTCAAGCTTCCCTGGAGAGACACTGTCATTTCTGGCATTCCCATCACTCTATCAGCACGACCTCCTGCTACCACGATAAAAGGCAGTAGTGGAAAAAGAACAGGAAGAGTAAAACTCCTTATCTACACATGTGAGAAAAGTCAGCCCATCCCTACAATCAATCACTTACATGAAATCAAAACAGACCTGGCCTCCATCTTCCAAGTGCAAGAAAAATGCCTGTAATTTGCTCACCCCATTCTGTTTGTGCTGTTCTGAGCCTTCTCTCATTGAAGCTCTCTGAGGCAGAAAATCAATGTCAATCATGCCAGATGACTGCTTTCCTCCTGAGCATCTACTGCTGATAATAAGATCACAAAGGCTACATAAAAGGAAAAATTTGGCCATGGCAGCTGCCTTCTCAATTCTGTAACTGAGATAAATTAACAGGTGAATTAACACTGGCATATTAAAAGCTGACTCCATTTTTTTACAAAGAAAGGGGTTCTGATCTACTTATCATCATTACTGGGGGCATACTGGGACCAGGATGGTCTTGAAACATCCCTGTTGGCTTGCTTTGGCCTGCTCTACTAGAAGTAGGGCCCCTGGTATCTGAATAGGCACCAGAGAGATAAGGACACCCTGATGCCTTATCGATAACAGAGATTCAGTCTTGGTTCTGTTCTCAGTAACAAGCAATGCAAACACAAGCAAGGGAAGATGTTTTGGAACTTACACCCTGAAAACCATGTCCAAGTTTATTTTGTCTGAGCCACAGGCTAAGAAGAATCTTGAAATACCAGTATTCTTCTTAGGAGCCTTGGTCTCATTGTGAGTAGTAAAATACCACTTGCTCTACATCAGTTACATATTTTTAAATCCTATTAGTCTATTCAGCCAGTATTGTCATAGAAGCTTCTTATCTTGCATTTCAACTCTTTAGAAGTAAAAGTTTTTATAGAAAAAAATATTTCTTATTGGTCTTCATTCCTGTGAAATGTTCCTTTTCTGTCCTGCCAGATGTCTGTAACCCAAATCCGGATGAGATGTTCAGTCCCATTCATATAGAGCCACAGTAAATACAGATTCCTGGGATGCAGAACTAAACCTCCTAATCCATCCTTGAGGCTTCTGACAGAACAAGATGCTCAGCGAACCCAGAATAATGCAGAATGACAGAACTATGTTTCCTTTTTATCCTGCATTCATGGGGCTTTAGGCCAGCTCAGCATCTACCCACCCTTTCCTTCCGTAGTGGCCAGTCTTCTCTGACATGGCACATCCCACAAGCATCCCTCCTTCCTCCAGCAGCAGCAAGGAACAAAGCACATCTAGCTCTGCAGCCAATAGCCTGTTATATTTAACCTCCTTTGCTGGAAGTGCTGGTCTTTATAATAAGCAGAATTTTGTATTTTTCTGTCTTGTTTCATGCAAATCTATGCAAATTCTACGTTGCAACCATTTTTAGATGTTTTCTGTCCTGGTTTTTTTTTTTTGTTTCTTTTCTTTTGCCAATGGACTGTCAAATAAATGATGGGGCTTTGGGCTACTATTCCTGCCAGATCACCCCAGCAGAAGGGAATTGTCACTGGATGGTGTGTGACCAGGTGTGCCACAGCAAGATAAGCGCCTCAAAAGGAACTCGAGTACATCCTAGGAGCTGAGGACAGATATGGCCAAAAATCAGTTAGAGTCAGAATCCCGAAAGGAAACTAAGACAAAGATTGTAAAGGTACCACAACTACAAGAAATGAAAAGGAAGAAAAAATGATCACTGTGAAAACAAGATTGAGAAAATAAACGTAACACATCTACTCACTCAAGATTAAATGCATACTTACCTGATTTTCAGTAAGGGTGAACATGCTAATCCATGAGGCAAAGAAAGGATGCCTAAGAGAAGACATAGAAAGCAGAAATGGGTAAAAGATAATAAATGAACACAACTCACAGACAGTGAGCAAAACTCACCGAGTCTGCTGTCTTCCAGCTGGAAGAAGCAAGCATTCTCAATTCCAGAACTCTGATGTGCACAAATCCAAAAGATTTTAGGGAAATTTGCCTACTTGGAGGCATCACAGGACTAGAGAACAGCAAGTTCTAAGAAGTAAGCCATGGTAGAAGCAGTTTGGGCCTGCGCTTTTGAAATCTGTGCAGTTCTTCAGAAAAACTTCCAAAGGAAAATCTACCTAAGAGCATGATATTCAATGAATAATAAAGGGATAAAAGGTAGCCTGGATTTACTAAAAACCACTTTTGTGGGATGACCCACAAAACAGTATAGTATAGTATGAAATTGAAACTGCAGGCATTCAGGAAATTAAAAAAAAAATGGTTTTGCTTTTTGTTGGGAGTCCTAGCAAGAAATAAGTGAATAGGAAAAGTATTTGGCTTTACTAACCAACCACAGTGACAGGAGGCTGACAGCATGGTGTGACTGAGAAAGACCAATGTTGAGTCTAGTCATGGAATTTCCAGTAACTTCAGGAAAGCATTAATGTTGTGTTTGAGGCATCGCTGTCTGAAACACTCCATGCATCAGCTCCTCTCAGGAGAAAAAGCATTTAAAAGCAGCTAGAGTCCCACAGAACATACATACCAATGACCAGGGAACTGCTTGCGTGACCATGCAGGGCTGAAAAGGTTTGGGTTATATAACCTAACACAACAAATGAGTGGGAATTGGATATGTAAATACATCGAAAGGGGAAGTAAACAAGAAACCCCAAACATCCTTTGATTTAGATGGAAATTAGAAGCTGGTTTCCAGCCACCCGACAAGAGCCCCCATCCAGAACTACCGCCATAAACCCCTGAGAAGGTGCACAAGGCTGTCTGGCACTGCCCGGGAGAGAAACAAGGGCAGGAACGCCTTGAATTCCCCACAAACTCTCCAGAGCCGGAGAGTTCGCTTTCACTCATCCCGGCTAATAACAGAGAGAGTGGAATGTCCCCCGACGACAGCCCCGAGACGAGCCCTGAGGGGGTGCGCGGCTGAGCTCCTCAGCCCCGCCTCAGCTCCCATCACGGCACCGGCCGCTCGCCTCTCTTCACCCTTCACCCTTTCCTCCCCTGCTCCTGCTCCTTCGCGCCGCTCCTTCCCCCTCCTCCCTCTCCCTCTCTCTCCACCCCGACGTGTCGGCGGGCACGTCCCCAGCACCGCAGCCCGCCCGCCTCACGTCAGCCGCCCGGCCCTTATTTAAGGCGGTGGCCGCCACCTCCCCCGCCCCGCCGTCACAGCCGCGCTTGGGTGAGGACGCTCGGTAGGTGCGATCTCCGTGGCGGGCTGGGAGGGGCGCGGGAGTGGGGGTGCAGGGAGAGGGGGCGTGCAAGAAGGGGAATGCAAGAAGCAGGTTGCTGGCGGTGCTGTCCCGCAAACCGCCGGGGGGACGCGGTGGAGCAGGCGGCGCCAAATGGACAAAGTCTGCGCCACGCCGCCTGCTCCGCCGAGCGCGCCCGGCCGTGGTGGTATCGGGCAAAGCCCTGGGCTTGAGTCCAGGCGGCGCGATTTCCACTCACAACCCCCGCATCGTCCCCTCCCTCCATCCCCTTGAGCGTCCGTGGATTAACTCACTTCCCTTAATCGGTGCGTGTGGCCCCAGGGAGTGATCCTGCAAAGGGACTTGAGGATGGGCTTAGGGCTGCGTTTGAAATACAGCATTAGTGGACCACCTACTACTCGCCTGACTTGTTTCTTTGAGGGGTATGGCACTCTAAAAGCAAAAATTTTTTGAGTTTTTAAGTGTAACAGACGTGCTTGAGTGGGTGGCTCTCATCAGCCTTGCGCATTAAAGTGCTTATAGTGCAAAGGGAGGACTTGGCACGTGGAGAGTGCTCTACATGGCCACGCTTCAGGAGGCTTCTGCAAATGAAGACTGACGTAGCTTGGTTGATTTTTCCTAAATATGGGCACTGCTGGCTTCCTGTCCCTCCCTTCAGCCCCAAAACTTACAGTCCCTACCTGCTGCTCTGCTTGGCTTCTCATGCTCTGAACGAGTTGCTGCCTGTGCAGCGCTGGAGAGTCGTGTTGTGTCTGTACTTGCATCCGTCTGTGCAGCTGCTGCTGCCCTGGGCTCTTCAGGCTGCTCCCAGTGCAGCATCCTTTCCTGGGAAAGCGTGGTGTTGGCTTCTATGCAGAAATGGGGATGAATGCACAATCCTATGTCATCATTGTGCCATTTTGGCACCCGTGGGCTGTCAGAACCCATCTAACCAGGATGCTGTGCAGCTGGTTAAAATGTGAGGGTGGGAGAAATGGTAGCACCAGACTCCAGCCATCTTAATTCAAAACTGTACAGTTTCATTTCAAAACAAATTCATGATGTGGAGGCTCATGCTGTGCTTAAAAAGGGCTTGCCTAAGTGTTGCACGACTTAAGCTCTGGAAAGGCCTCAGGGCGCAGAATACCAGTTTTTCAGGGTGAGAGAACAGAGACTGCCAGACTGTGCTGTGCTTAGAAGTACTAAAATGGCTTCCTGTACCTAAATATAACATGGATGGTCATTTAGAACATCCCACTGCTGCTGCTGCTGGAGTGCCACCAGCTATATAATATAATCAATGGCTCTCAGGCTCTATTTGAGGCAAAGCTATGGTGAGCTTGATCAGAGGATTGTCATCAATAATTCAGTTTTGCAATCATTTTGTGGCATACAGGCAGTATTGCTAGATGTTTTATTCATGTGTTTTGTATCCATTTTCTTATCATCCTGGAATAAAGTCTAAGTTGCTGGATACAAATATTCTGGTGTCAGTAAAAGCTCCAAAGCTTGGAGAAATAATCTGCTGCTTTCCTTTCAGCAGTGCACCATGTCTCTCAAGGATCAGCTCATCCACACTCTCCACAAACAGGAGCACAGTCATGCCGAAAATAAGATTAGCGTGGTTGGCGTGGGTGCAGTTGGAATGGCCTGTGCCATCAGCATCCTCATGAAGGTAAGTGTCAAGCTTGGGAGGAAGCAGCAGAAGAACCTGAGACCTAAAAGATGAGCAAAAAAAATAATCTGCCTTATTAGTTGAATTTCTGGTTATACAATCCTTTGTTTGGGCCTGAACTGAAGCAACAGTTTTGAAGCTATTGACAGAGAACAAATAGCTGCAGTTCTTGTAAACCAAGTTTGCCTCGGGATCAGACAATATGTCCTTTATGTATCATTTTATGAGCTGCATTTACCTTTGTGGGACTTGCAGACTCCCTTCTAAGTAGGAATTGTCTAACACTCTAAATATACAAAAAGATTGAGAACTGAGGAGTTATTTTGTCTTGAGCAGAACGGACAATGGAATAATTCTGTGCAGTGTGGTCTGGAAAAATTGGTCCTTGACACTCTGAATGACTTGTCCTGTGCATTCAGTTACCATATTGAAAATGCTGTGGTTAACACCAGGCATGCTTTTCATAACTGTGACATAGGTTGCATATGAATCGCTATTAAATTATTCTTCATTATTGTCCTGCTAAATTGTACTACTATTTAATGCAGAATGTGGTTATGAAAAGTACAAAATGAACTCAAGAAAGTGGATATCCCAGGGGACTGATTTAAAGGACTCTGTGAAGAAGAGAAGTGTTAGAGATGAGCAAAATGGTCTAATTTTAAAAATTGCCTAATTTTAAAATAATTGTAAGTTCACAGTTTAAAAACCAGGAGCTTTGCTCAAAGAGGCAGTAAACTTACCATTACTCTTGGTCTCTTGTAGGACTTGGCCGATGAACTTGCCCTTGTTGATGTTGTGGAGGACAAGCTCAGAGGAGAGATGCTGGATCTCCAGCATGGCAGCCTCTTCCTTAAAACTCCAAAGATTGTCTCTGGCAAAGGCGAGTAGCTGGCTCTCATGTGCTCATTATTTCAAAACAGAGATAGCCACTTCAGGTCTCACACTGGACAGCCAAGTCTAGCACTTAGCCTGTCACCCTAATTGCTGGGGGGAAAGCTCATGGATATAGTACTCAGCTGACATTTTTTAATATACCTTCTTACGGCCAGTCCAGCTAGGAGTTGTCTTCCAGGGGTCACTACTTGGTACAGAAAGATGAATTTCTTAAGTACTTGGGCACCTTACAGAACTTTCACAACCAGTTAACCCCTGAACTCATTACTGCTTACTTCTGATAACTTTTAGTGGCAGCCTTGAGTAGGGCAAAGGCTTAACCAGCTCATACCTTAATTACAGTGCCCACGGGTAGTAGGTTATGAGGGCAGAACCTTCTTCATCTTCTACACAGCACTTACCCTGAATGATACCCCAACAGCTACCCCTAGTCCCATTTGTGGCTGAGAAGCATTGACTATCACTGCCCGCAGCTGCATGTTACAATGTTGCCACTTATGGCAATGAGCCACAGTCTTAAAATAAAATATAACTTTCTATAGAGGCAAAGTCTAGCGTTACAATTACCAGGGAACTGCTGCACCCTCAAAGTTGGGAATTTGAGATCTCAGTACAGAAAGGAAGTGAGACCCTCTGTTCTGACCCATGTGTAGTAAGAGGTCATGTTTGACACTGCCTTTTGTCTGCAGATTACAGTGTGACTGCACACTCCAAGCTGGTCATTGTCACTGCTGGTGCCCGGCAGCAAGAAGGAGAGAGCCGCCTTAACTTGGTCCAGCGCAACGTGAATATCTTCAAATTCATCATTCCCAACGTTGTTAAATACAGTCCTGACTGCAAGCTGCTTATTGTCTCAAACCCAGGTTTGTCTTGTGTTGCCGTAAGAGGATTTGGCTTAGGGAATAGTGTTTCTTCAGTAAGGTGGCATTAGTGCACAGGCTTTTAGAAAATACTTATGATGGGGAAGAGACAGCTCCAGGGAGACCTTGGAGAACCTTCCAGTACCTAAAGGGGACTAAAAGAGAGGTGGACTTTTTACAAGGGCATGTAGTGATAGGACATGGGGTAATTGCTTTAACTGAAAGAGTTATATCTAGGTTAGCTATAAGGAAGAAATTTTTTATTATGAAGATGGTGAGACAATGGAGCAGGTGGCCCAGAGAAGTTCTGGATGCCCCATTCCTGCAAGTCATCAAGGCCAGGCTGGATGGAGCTTTGAGCAGTATGTTTTAGTGGAAGGTGTCCCTGCCCATGGCAGGGGGTTGGAATGAAATGATCTTTAAGGTCCCTTTCAACCCAAACCATTCTATGATATCCATATAGCAAAAAATATCTTCCCTCTCCAGCCTCAGCAGTTTGGTCGTCTGAGAAATAAACTTGGGTTTTCAGTCTGAGCAACTTTGAGCACAGTAAGGTTCACTGATAACTGCATGCACAGCATAAAGGCAGAGCTGAGAGACTGCTTAAAACAGCCATTATGTTTTATAAAACAGCCATTATGTTAGTCCACTGCAGTGCCTGGCCATGGGCACTGCTTTGGGCTCTGTTCCATGCAACTAGCTTGCTGGTAAAATGCTTACAGATGAATGGAAGGTACCATCCTCACTATCAGTTTGCTCATGAGTGGCACTTGTTGTCCCCCTGTTCTTCTCACAGTGGATATTTTGACCTATGTGGCCTGGAAGATCAGTGGCTTTCCCAAGCACCGTGTTATCGGTAGTGGCTGCAATCTGGACTCTGCCCGTTTCCGCCACCTCATGGGAGAAAGGCTGGGCATCCACCCTCTGAGCTGCCACGGATGGATTGTTGGAGAGCACGGAGATTCCAGTGGTAAGGGGGAAATCGGGCTGGCTGTTACACGGAACTCCCTGATGCTTGTTGGCCAGAAACACCTTGAAAAGCTACAGCAAAACATTGCTCCAAAACATTTGCACTGCAGCACCTTAAAGCTGAGAGTCCTGATTTAGGTCTTTTGCTGCACAGAGTAACACTAGATGATCTATATTTGACCTGAGTGACTGTGCTTGAAAAGGTCGTTACTGTAACCTGAGGTGGCTAAACATTTCTAGGCTAAATGGTTCCTGTAACTCCCAAAAAAACCCCAAACTGAAGCAGCAAGAGGATAGAGTTCTCTGCAAGGGCCTCTCAAAGATCTGCACCAGATCCACTCACAGTCACTCAGCTGCCATTACTGGCATCTCTCAATTACTGTACCTAGGAACTGAAGTGCAGAGGCAAGTCTGGAGGACAGGAGAAAGCACAACTTTCTCCTTATTTAACCTGTACTTTTCCAAGTAGCACCAGAGCAGTCCTGTCTGCTTCCTGACACCCACCAGAATGCACTTGGAATCAGTTCTTATTTTGAGAAAACTTTGCAAAATACAGAGTGACTGTCATTGTAGTTCATGTTGCCCAGATATTTCACTTTAACAAAGGTGTATTGAAACTTTGTGACACCATGTATAAACGTTGATGTGCTCCTAGGTTCTCAGCCTGCAATTTAGATTTGGCTTTATAGGTGATACTATATTTAAAGTCATAGCTAAATCCTAAGTGGTGTGTTGCAGATTAATCCAGCTAGATCTTATGTTAACTGTTAATTTGAGAAGGACTAAGCATTGTGAGATAATTAATCTCTGTGCAACTCTCAGTACCTGTCTGGAGTGGAGTGAACGTTGCTGGCGTCTCTCTGAAGGCTCTTCATCCAGACTTGGGAACTGATGGAGACAAGGAACACTGGAAAGAGGTCCATAAGCAGGTCGTGGACAGGTAAATACTGGTTTGGCTTTTTCATAAATTTCAACACCAGAACAAATCATGAAGAGCTGAAAAATCCCTGAACTGCAGTACCCAGGTCTAGAATACCTCTGTAGCCCCAAATGTCAGGACGCAAACATAATAGAATATGAAATAATATCTTAAGGAGCAATGTAGGCTTGGCAGTTAAGCTTTTGGGATTAGTAAACTTTAAATTAGGGAACAGCTTAAACTTCTAGGCTTCCAGTATAATTGTGGGGACCGGTGTAAAATGCAAATAGAATTATTCACTGCTGTGTTCATTTTGGTCCTGCCAGCAAATCAGTCAAGCTTCTGATGCCTCCAAATTTGTCAGGACACGTCCAAAAGCCTTTCTTACAAACTTGAAGCACTTTGGTTGATGGTACTTGTCCTTTAATGAGTGTCTGTGTCTCTGCAGTGCCTATGAGGTGATCAAACTGAAGGGGTACACATCCTGGGCTATTGGCCTTTCTGTGGGAGACCTAGCTGAAAGTATTATGAAAAATTTGAGAAGAGTGCACCCCATCTCTACAATTGTTAAGGTGAGCAGCCCTTTTTTTTTCTAACTTGTCTTACTGAGAATTAAATATCTCTGGAATTCTGAAAAACAGTGATCACTTTCTAGTTTAATTCCAACTAAATTTAGTTTCCTGATAGGATGTTCTATGAAATACAGAGACATACATAAATTCCAGCCTAACAATCCTTACATACTTTTCAGGGCTTGCATGGAATAAAAGAAGATGTCTTCCTAAGTGTTCCTTGTGTACTGGGCAATAATGGCATCACTGATGTAGTAAAGATGATCCTAAAACCTGAGGAAGAGGACAAATTAAGGAAGAGTGCAGACACACTGTGGGCAATCCAGAAGGAACTACAGTTTTAAAGATGCACAAGCAGTTTTTGGCTCTTAGCAGTTTAACGGGTTTAGTGGTTTGTCTTACGTTGCACTTTCCAAGTAAGTCAAATCTTTCAATGTATTATCTCAACTAGAACACACAAAAAGCTCAAATCTGAACAATGGAGTTTCCTGAAGATAGCATTAGGAAACTAATCTGGGGTTTTCCCTGTTCACAGACACCCATGTTCTTAGCCAGAGCTAGATAACCTAGTCAGTCTTGTTCAGTGAAGTGGTATGACAGAAATCCAGCAATCAAAGCAGCACTGCCTAAAAAACCCTTTGCCTTTTCCTCATCTTGTTTCATGCTGGTTCAAAGGAGTAAGGAGTAAGTAACTGCTACACAACGTGAAACCAAAGACTTTTCTTGAAGTTAAAGGATTGTCAAGCCAATTGACCAACCTTCTCTGCCAGCTGAATAGCTTTCACTGTTGATAGGTCCAAGTGTATTTTCCTAACACTGCTTTGGAATTTTTGTGGATATTTTTTTCTTAGAGAACCTTATTTTTGTGTACTATATCAGTCTAGTTGTAAGTTCTGTCTCCTGAGCATGTTTAAAAAATGGTAAAACTTCTATGTGCAACAAGACAGTGACTGTCCAACTGTAGTACCAAGTACACCACCAAATAAACCACAAACTGTTATTTCTGTCTCCTTGTTTTTCTTAATAGGGCTTTGTCTCCCACATGTAGCTCTGTTTCTACCCACCTACATCAATTCTGTTTTTCAAGTCACACTAACTCCAACATGACCTGTGCAATAATGTTATGTGTGCAGCTGTGCTGGAGGCTCCAGGCAGTTATGTAGTTACAGAAGGCTCACCCAGTTTTTTAAAATGGCTCTCGAGAGCCAACAGCAACATGAAAAGCCTTAAGGCTCAGTCTTAAGCCATGCTAGTTATGGTGCTGAGACAAAGAACCTTTTGAGTTTTCAGTTTTCACTGGTCATAACAAATGTGAATTTTTCCACTTTGGCACAATGTCTTCCAAATCTCACAAGTAAAGTGAAAGTATGGTTAAGCTGACACTGCATAAGGCAGGCCCTGTTTGAGAAGAAAGCACATCATACACAGTTCTGTAGAGGAAGAAAATATGCAACAAGTTTTATTCAGCGTTAAGTCCACCAGCACAAAGATTACAGGAGATAGAAAGTGCATTAATAAAAGCTAGTCTTTACCAAAAAGAAAATATATTATTGATTCAAAATATCTTACACTTGAATGATGTAATAACTTACTCTGGGCACCTACTGATTAAGAGAAAGATCAAGAGAACGGCTGCATCGTAAGGAAGTCTAACTTCCCAGGTAAAGTCTGGGAATTTAGTAGAGATCACTGAGTCCAGCAGTCTTCCTTGCTTTCTGCATCAATGCCCTCAGCTGGAACTGCTTGCGAGACAGAAGACGTACATGCTGCAGAAAGAAAAACAACAGCTGCCTATTGGTAAAGTTCTGATAAAAACTTAATAATACTGCAATACCAATGTTCAAAGCACGGCATGTTCTGGGACCCAAATGGGGTGTCAGGTTTTTGGAAACACTGAATTCACTATTCTACTAAATGGCATTTTCTTGGCTTAAAATGACTGGCAGATGGCTACCAAATTCAATCACTACAGTTTATTTTTTGTGATTTTTAATTATTAACTAATTCATTAAATTGTAATAATAAATAATTAATTATTAACTCCACACATATTCTTATCAAAGTAATAATACACACTCCAAGGTGAAATCAGACTAATGCACTTCCCATGGGGCAGAGAACAGTTCTTGTAGCAGCAGACTAACAGAACTAGCAAGGTACACAAGAAGGAAACAATATGACTTTGTATCTTGAATGCTTTTAAAATTGGTCTTTTAATTTTGAAATTACTTTCTAAATACTTATGCTTGAACATATAAGTACTCCTGTTCCTACAGGATCCTCTTCTGTGAGGAGATCAGGAACATTACTAAGCTGAACCAAAGAGTCCAAAGTAAACACATTTAAAAGGACATCTTAAAAGCATCCCAAGAAACCTACCTTTAAAAAGACATCTAAATCTATCACTCCACGTCTCAATGCTTCCCCAAGGTAGAAGATAGTGTCTTCAATTGCATTTTCCTCTGCATATAAGTTCAGGATCTGCTTGTAAAGAGGTGCTGTAGGAATAATAACTTCATCTATGTCATTATTTTCTGACTGACTTTCCATTTTCTCTAAGGCAGAACTGAGCTCCTCATCCTTCTTTTTGAGAAGTTCAATGTTCTTGTCAACTTCAGCCTAAAAACAATTAAGATATTTATTTATCTTCTTGTGATACAATTGTCTAGATGAAAGATTTTTAGACATATCAGTTCATTCTGTACTTCTTTGCTTATTTTGATTATGATTTTAACAAAAGAAAAAGCTATCAATTTGTAGATTTCAGATTCCTTCTTTTTAAAAAAGGAACATCTGCTTTAGATAATGTCAATCCATTACCCATTTAAACCGTAGAGAAGGCATGCCAACACTCCCAAGTATTTCCAAGTTGCCACATAAAAAAAACAATCATTTAAGCTAGCTAAAGATAATAAAAGCAAAGCCAAAGTAATTATTTTCTTTGGAGTGTGGTATCCCCAGTTCTCTAGTTCAATTAATTATTTCTAGTAATGTTTTTAAACCACATCTGAACACTGAGCTGGTTTCAGAAACTGTTCATCAATCCCAAAGTCTTACTCCCGAGCAGCAGCGCAAGGAGCAGATGGACTAAGTGGAAGATGCCTTAATGAAAAACTGCAGGAATTTCTGAGCATACCATGAGTAGGGAGAGACTTCTGGGAAAGGAGAAGTTATACAAGGCAGGTTATACAAGGAGGCTGTGACCAAAATCAGAGTTTTCTGCACTAAGACACTGAAATGTTCTCCAGTGCTGCTGTTACACATTATTATCAAGAAACTGAGACACAATTATGAAATAATTTCACACCACTAACAACTTTCACAGGAAGGATGGGGAAAATTAATACCGCTCTTCTACTACTGTGCAATGACATTTGTAAGATACATGCAGGACACTGCATCTCATGCTCACTGCTATTTCTGACTTGTTTCAGTCTGAGCACAAGCACCCAACTGCAAAAGAGAAAATGCACTGGAAGCTTTGTTATTTCTATCATGCTCAGTAATTAATTAATTACAAGCTTCTGTTCACTACTAAGAATACTCAGGTGGGGAGCAGTGGCTCATCTCAGCTTACCACTTCTTGATCCAAGCGAGTTACCATCTCTTCCAGCTTCTGGTGTCCTTTCTTCAGGTCCTCCTCTGTGCGTTTCAAGGCGTTGAGCTCAGCTTGTGCGCGATCCATCTCCTCCTTCATCCGCCATCTCAGCTTGTCACTGACCGCCGAGATGAGGGAGGCGCGGATGGTGTCCTCGCTGATGGTGCCATCCCTGCTGGGTCCTGCACAAGAAGGTTTCACAAGCGTAAGATTAATGCTGGGCTGCACTGGCTGCAGTATAAAGCCAGCTGGAATAGCAAGTGGCCGAGTTGCTGCATGTACTTCAGCCATGTGAGACAGTGAAATAAATTGCTCTCCATAATAACTTCCAGAAGCAGCAAAGAGACCACAGTGAGATAACATAAATTAGGATGGACACAGGTATATTTAAGAGTGTGCACCCATTCATTCACTTTATTCATTCCCATAGACACACTTTTTTAATCTAAAAATGGGCTGGCCATTTCCTCTGAAGTCTATAAATGTTATTAGTCTGAGACCTTTTAAAGAAGAATAAGAGTTAATGGCTGGATGTATTCAACCACAATTAATGTAACAGCTGGCTTGAGACAATGAATTTGCCTACTGCAGGTATTACTTCGGGGTTTTTTTTAGAATTGCCTGGCCTGGTAAGGAAAGTTCTAAACTAGGAAAGACAGAGGGAGAGTTATAGAGACCACCTATGCAGCTCAAGTGGAGATACTTCCAGGAAGGGCATGCAGCCCAGGTTCTCATGGGGAACCACCCTGACACCTGCTGGAGGGACAACACAGCCAGGAACACCCAGTCCAGGAGATTCCTGGCAAGCACTGACAATACCTTTCTGATACAGATGCAGCCAACGAGGAAAGATGTGCTGCTGGACCTTGTATAACTAACAAGGAATGTCTGGTTGGAGATGTGAAGGTTGGGGCAGCCTTGGCTACAGCGTCCATGAGATCATGGAGTTCCATACCCCACAAGGAGAAAGCAGGGCAATGAATAAGATTGGAACCCTGAACTTTAGCCTCTTCACAGACCTTCTTGGAAGAATTCCATGGAATTTACCATAGAGGGAAGAGGGGTCCAAGAGGAGCAGGTGAATATTCCAGGATCACTTCCTCCAGGCTCAAGAAGAGTGCATCCCTGTGGGCAAGTGTGCAGAGGGGGCAGGAGACCTGAACATGCTTTTGCAAATCAGCCTTTCAAGGATAATTTCAAGAGTCTGTCACTAACACACTTTTAAATAGAAAGGTAAGCACATTTTGTCTGTCGCAGAAGTGCAACGTGTCTCCAGACCAGGAAACTTGGAGTGCTCCAGAGAATGTGAAGTGGCTACTGGTGATATTTATCACAAACCACTTCAGTTATTCTGTGGGAATAACTGGAAGGTCACAGCTTCCCCAGGCTTGTGCCTCACACCTTCTAGATCACTGAAATTTCAACTGGATTGTAACAACTGCTGACAAAGCGAGAATTACAGCAGCTTTTGTGCTTAAACTTTACAACTCCTGTGAATGAAACGCAGAGAGATCTGAAGCTCTATAACCGCAAAGAAAATACGCAAGAAGAATTTTTACCAGAGTGTCTTTTTATACAGAGACACAGCTATCAAAACCCTGTAACTGTCACAGCATTATGTACATCACATTTCCCAGTGCCCTAGATTTCAAAAAGAACAAAATGAAAAAATATTCATCACTGCTCATGTGAATCTTCTATAGTTGAAGAGAGTTTTTTTGACTTCCGCTAACAGAACAAGACTGTATAAATCTGTGTCTCTTCCCTATGTTTTTTACTCTGATCTTGTCCACAAAACCTACACCAAGCTATATGGGTGGAAAAATAAAGCTATGCAAATGAATGACAGGAACTACAGGAAGAAGCACATCATGCTTACTAATACACCAAAGCCTTCTAAAATACAGAAAACATGAATTTTGATCATTACTAATGTGAGCACTTTACATACATATAAATTGCACCGGAATATGTGTACTTTTTTAAAAAAATAAGCAAATTGCCACTGAAAAATAAAGAGATTGAATTATTAAACAACTGGTGCAAAGGGCCTTAGGAAAATATGAGTGTCCCAATACTTCATCTGATTTACAGTTCTGGCCTAAAAACTTCACCCTGTTGCCAGTCAACAAGACAATTTGCAAAATTTGGTTAATTATTAGAGCCAGCAACAGAGGTTGTCAAATAGCACCATACACACAAACCCAGGAATCCATCATGCTGCTTCTTATGAAAAGGAGAAAAGAACAGCACTTTCTACATGGAGAAGTAAAACTTGAACCAAGTCAGTCAAACTACCCGGGACAAAGACTTTATTCACTGTTTAGGGCTTCCTGTTTAAGACAGACAATTGTTCCCAATCAAAAAGGCCTGATTTCCCTTCAAAAAACAGCATTAGCATGATTTTAGTTACTATTTACTTTACATAATGAATTATTCTCTAACACAAAGTCAGAATCAGCCAGAACCAGTATCAGTAGAACTTATGTTTACTTTCCTTTCTTAAGTTTTACCAACATCCCTCACTCGGGGAGTTTTTATGCAAGGCTCACTCTAACAGTAAGTAGAACAGAGGGAAAAAAATAAAATCACAATACACTTAACACAATGAAAGTTCACACAGAAATGCCATCAGATAGAGAAGAGGTCTTTGAACATAAAAAGCGTAATTTTAGTACAGCTCAATCAATGTATCTTCTTAAAGAGCATGAACCCGTACCATCTTCTGTTACTTCTATAATTAGCCCAGCTTGGGGAAGATTTTATGGCACATGGTCATTAAATCCACAGAACTCTGAAACCTTTAACCTTTACTAGGCAGAGTCTGGTTTCAGAAGTGACCTTACAGAACCATCAAACCAGTAACTGCATCAGAAAGGTAATTAATAGCAGATGACCAAACAGAAAGAAAAAGCCTGAAGGACTATTTGAAAAAACAGTGATTGTTAAAAACTTGAGCTACTTTGCATGAACATTTTCATTCAGTTCCAGCTAGGCTCACTATAGGAAACACCACCACCATCCACACAAAACTCTGAAGTTGTAGCAACTGATATGCTCCTAAATAAACTCACAATAAACCACAGCCAAACAAACAAACAAACAATACAGAAAGAAACATTTTCAGTTGAAAGGAAAAAACACTAATCTACTGTAAAAAAACACCCAACAAAACAAACACAACAACAAAACCACCTCACAATATTGTAAATACAGGGGATGATTAAAGAGATGTGTTTGCATTTCATCTGGCACAAGAGATAAGCCATGTAAAACAGGTGTAGGAATTTTACGTAGCTGCAGCAAATGAGTCAGTGTGATGTTAAATGGTCACTATGAAACCTGGCACTACAACATGGTATCACAGATGATCTAACTCGGGACTGGAAGAGTCTTCTATCTTTGGCAAATATTGCACCTCTGTTCATCTTCAGTGCAGATGAAAATGAGGGAAAGAAATTAAATAAAACATATCTGTATTTTAAATTAACTCTCTGCCTGCATAAAGGCAAAACTGGCTTTGTTTGAGGAAGACACAGCAGAAAGCCAACATTCCCTGGAAATGTTATTAGCTCCCTACACGAGAGGCAGTGGAGAGCATTAATTCTCCAGGACACAAGTGCAGCCCCACGACATTGAGCACTGTTTGAGGTACTTGTGTGGGACAGCAGCTTCCTGGCACTGTGCATGGCAGACCCACATCACCTCAGAGTGGAGGTGATCACCGAAGCAGCCAAGAACTTTCAGAAAAGACTTTCTTAATTGAAAAGCCTGAAAGAACTTGGACACAAAGGACAGGATCAGGTACAAGGAAAATACAACATACAACTTACTGCTGCTTTCAAATTCTGTAGTAACAGAACTCCTCAGATATTTTAGTAAGAGTAAAGTAGAAGCATCTCTCTTTCCTTGCCTTGTCCCCATGTATGTGAAGCAAAATCACAAAATACACACAGTTCTGGAAAGAAAAGACATTCTATGACTCTAACCCAGGCCATTCCATAAATAACTGGGAGTTCACACATTAAATGAAGAACCTGTGGATGCATTTTCAAATCATGGTGTGAGACACGACAACGGATTGATAATGTGAACAATGTCACAACACAATCCACACCCTCACCATACAACTGTGCCAAAAGGACTGCCAACAGCTGGGAAGTTACGGCACCAGCTTCCCACTTAACTAGATGATATTTATCTGGTTCCCAGTCTTCTACACGTATACTAAAAGTGAGGGGCAGGGTGGAAAGCCAGCTCGTGCCCTGTGTCAGCAAAGGGCCATAGAGCAGCAGACTGGGAAAAGACACAGGTCAATACCCTAAATCCTGATGCTGAAGGGAACAAAGGAGGAAGTGACAAGTAGAGATCAGTAAGAAGCAACAGGGAAGAGGTTGGAGAAGAAACTCAGTAAAAATGAAGCTCATTCCAAACTGCTACTTTAGAAAGTTACTACTTTTGGAGGAAAGAGAGTATAACTAAAGTGAGCCCAGTAGATGATTAAATGATGACAAAAGTATTTTTCTAAACCATGCACAAAACAATGCAGACAATCAAAAGTCACCTATAGTTAAAGGGTGAGGAAAAAACCATGTAGTTACAAGCAGTGCTCTTCAAAATATCCACAGAGCACACACAATGTATTGCATAAAACCAGGAATTTATCGAATTTCTGACTGAATAAAATTTAAGGTGAAGGACATAAAATGTATTTTTTTCTTCCTTTGATTAAATTTTGACTAAAGAGCAATACTTTGGAAGTTCAGAGTAAGAACAACATGCTCCTTTTTCCATTTTATTTCTTTATATATCAGTCATATGGAGAAGCTTTACTTCAGAGAAATCCTTTCCAAGGTACTCACCAACGGTGGTGACAGGAGGCTGGGAAGGGTAGTACTGAACACTAGTGGTTGCTGGAAATGGAACACCACCTGGATAAGGATAGTTTGGGTAGCTGCTTCGATAAAGAGAGATATGCTAATGTTATGCAACTATTAGTAAAATATCATCCACCTATATTATCTTTATTGCCACCACGCCAAACATTCATTTACATAATAAAATGTTAAAATTGCAGACCTTTTTTCTGTTCACATTAACATCTTTCACAACTGGTATTTCTGGTATTATTTAAGATAAGAGTTTCAGATGAAAAGGTATCTTGTTATTGCCTGGTCAACATTTGGGTAACAAATTCTCCTAAATCTCTTAGTCTTGCTATACGAAACCTTACAAGTGTCCAAAGAAATTATTCTAGCTACAAACTCCTAAACAGCAATCTCAAATTACTAATTTTTAATATGAGAAGAGTTAAAAAGACGACTGATGAACTGCTTTATGTAAACCTAAAAATGTTGTGCAAAGTATGGTTGCAAAGTGAAACAAACTCCCCCAGAAATTCTCAGTCCTGCTCTGAAGGACGAAGAAGGCAAAAGTATCACTTGCTCACTGAAACAACTGTGAGATGACATATGACAGTCTACAACACCTTTCCAAAATGCATCTGCTATCAACTACAACAAGGACGCAAATTAGTCAGTATTAGACTGACAAACATCTGCATGCAGCAGAGTATTAACTACGCTTATAACGAAACAAAGTGGTCCACAAACCCATGCAAAATATAACATAAGCATATTCTGTCTCTCTTCATGTAACAGCAAATTTAATAGTTCTTAAAACCTTCCTATTAATTCATAAATTATATATTTTAAAAACAATTCTTCCTCTACTTTTGTATAAACATTAGGAGCACTTTAAATAAACATATTTAGGAGGAAAAAAACATGCTGTAAGAACTTAAAAAAATCCTAACTTTTCTCCTCTTAAAACATAAGCCCCCCTGTCCTGCCCAATCCTCACAGGTGTGTACATTTAAAATTTTTTTTAAAATCAAAATGCTCCATATTACAGCAATGTCTCATATGCTCCTAACACAAAATCAGGATAGAAGGATATTAATAATAAAAACAAAAATGTAAGTACACACTAGGAGGCTGTAATCAACATCTCACTATTTACTGAGACAGATCTGCAAGTCTTCCAGAAATGCTTTATTCCAAACTATTGTATAGAAAAAAGTCTTGGTTAATATTAATAAAAAGCCTTTAAAGTAACTCTGTGTCCTTCAAATTCCCTTAGAGTGCACTGAATTAAGACCACATTTACGCTGGAGTCAAGGTTTGTATTAACTAGGCAATGTTTTGTTCAATTTTTGAGTTCCTAATTAAATCTCAACTTTTAGGGGTACNAAATACACCGTAAGAAAATACAATTCTGATTAGACACTCTTCAGTGAAACTCTCTATCAGGTAAACGATGATGGTTTAAAGGAGCTCTTACCTTGGGTTTGGAGTGCTCGATGGTGGGTAGGGAGATATTCCACCTGGAATTCCTGGCACATAGGAAGCTAAATAAAACAAGGATTTTGTGTATTTTTACATGTCAGAAGTTAAAATCCTCAATGTAAAGAAGTTCTTCCTCACATATAAAAATAACCTCACTGTTATACTGATTTTTTTCTTAATCATTACTTTAAAATAATCACTGCACGGATAAAAATAGGTATTGATTTAAAAACGCACAACAAGCAGGTGTACCAAGAAAAAAAAAGAACCTGCAGCCAGGTTCAGAAAAAAAAAAGAAGCATGTTATTAAAGATGACCCACCTGAAGAGTGGTCTCCATGTTTTATACAAGAGCTGAAAAAAGAATTTAACCTTTCTAGCCAATGATCTTTACTCACTAAATAACAAGTGCATAATTTAAGGATCTTCAGAGTAGCTGACTAGCTGTTTAATGATCCAACCATGTCCTTATCCAGAAATTTCTGCTATTTAGAAGTTACATTTAAAAATTTGTTATCAGCACATAGAAATGTTTAAAGCTTTAATAATCTTAGCAATTTTAAGATTTTTCTTGAAAAGCTGACAAAAATTATG
>WEIT01031843.1:37154-49313 GCA_013389985.1 Dryoscopus gambensis | reverse complement strand
CTGGTTGTAAATCTAGCAAAAAAAATGATATACTTCAATCCTGTAGTTTGTCAGGTCACTACTGTATAGCCACCTCATTGTGATTATGCATGAAAGCATGGAAAAATGTAAAAAAAATACTCTGCTACAGAATTGTTCTCTTTAGCCCATCTCCATTAGCTTCAAACAGGATTTTTCTACAGAACAGCTGATTAAGTTCTTGAGCCCTGTACAGAAATATGTCAAGCAATTTTTTTCCTTTCAAATATAAAGTGAAGTGGAGATTCTGCATGCCCATAATTTCTCATTTAAATGAATATGACCCATAAGCTTTAATATTTTATTACTGATTCACTGCCTAAATTATCTGATGTTAGAAAGTTTTTGTTGATGTCCTGTATTGTTAAACCAAATTATTTCTGTAGGCCTCATTTTATTGTCTGTATCCACACCTGAAATTCAGTAGCATGGCTGACTTCTTTGCTAGTACTTCAATGAAGNNNCTTCAATGAAGCAAATTTTAATTACAGCTTCTCTCTCCTGCCTTCTACACCAGCAAGACTCTGGGTACAGCTTGTCCCCAGAAATGTTCTAGGGAAATGTAACATGATTTTCCTCTGTTTTAGTAAGGCCTTAATTGTGCAATGGTAAATAACTTAATTGCTCGGTTAGCAAAGCTTAAATCAGTGGTGATGCTGCTGCATGGTTACATTCTGTGTTCCAATCTGTAACTCATTTTCCCTCTGACTCAGAAAGACACTAATTCTGAGCAAAATAGTTCTTTAACAGACTTCAGTATTTTAAATAGATTTTTTTTTCTATCAGCATGTTTAAAACTGTGGTGGTTAACCTGAAAACCTGACTCGGCCGTGTGACAGTTTGTGACAAGAGGGTTGTGCCATGCACAACAGAAGACTGTCACCATGTGGCCCAGGCACAAATTCTGTGTGCAATTGGGGGCTCTCTTTATAGAGAGCACAGACTAATTTGCTGTTTTCTCAAGGTGATGAGGCAATAGCCGGGCCATTTGTTTGGATCATTATGTTTTGGGTCATTACTGAATTTTTAAAAATTAGCCTATTACTGTTAGGGTTTTTGTTGTTGTTGTTTTAGGGTTTGGTTTTTGTTAGGTTTTTTTTTGTGTGATTTTTTTTTTTTAAGTGTTGGCTCAGTTAGAAAAACTTTTCTCTCTTCATGGATTCAGCTACAATTTATCTGCTCCCAAAAAAGGTAACATACATCTTATGAAGGTACTAACAACTCATGGATATTGATGCATTCCACCCACAGGTGACTCTGAATACAGCTAAGCTGCTACACAACTAATCAGGGCCTCAGCAATTTACCTCCAGATTTTATTCTATTGTCAATATGCCTCATCAAACAGAAGGACAGAGAACTTAAGCAAAACATTAAATAATACTTGCTGTAAACAGGTGATGAAAAATATCAGATCATAATTAATTTCATCCAAGAGTAGGTTCTGGCAAACAAAGACACTGTGCTCAATGATCTTGCAAACCTCTGAGTCACTTTGGCCTATTCTTTTTTAATACTGTATGTTGCTTATGGTATGTGCTCCTCTGCCTGTCACATTTACTGTGGGTGGTGGCCTTGCTGGGATATTCTGTTTTCGCATTCAGATAGTGAAAAAATTTTTTTCAAAGAAAAACATGGAAACGTGAGATTTGAAAACAGTAACTTTTCCTGGCCTTTGGTCATTGAAGGTATCATGAAAGAGTCAGTGGTTTCATGAGGCCACAAGTTCTCCATTTGTATTTATTTCATTCAGGTATGGAATTTTTAAAAGAATTGTTACTCATTGATCTGTATAAAGTATGATGTTTTCATGGCAGGTTCAGTCCCACATTAACTTGGGACTTAATAGTTCAGTAAAAATAAAACCCCATGATTTCATTCATTCTGATCAATCAGTCAATACATCTGAAAAATAGAGCTGCCAAGGAAATATATTTCACATAATATACTCAAACCCCAAAAATTAGCCAATTTTAAATTGATATGTTCTTAGAAAAAAATAAAAGTTCTGTAATCAGTCTAAAAGTGCAATATTGTTATGGGTGATTTTATGTCCTTAATTTAGGATGTAGTGGTCATTATTTAAGAAATAGATCTTTTAAAAACTGATAGCATTTATTTTCAGAAAGTAGGAAACATTAAGTAAAAATATTTTCTTTTCAAACAGCGAAATTTCTTTTCTGGTCTTTCATAGCTTGCCAGTATCTTCCCAAAAACTCCAGTGGCCTGTGTTACCACTACGAACCACAACGTCTTTCTGTAAATGTTACCTTTCCATTCTCATATGAAAACCAAATCTACTCATGCAAATATTACCTGCCATTGTTCACGCTCTTTATTTTTTCCTGGCCTTTAAGATGAAAATAATCATATAAATGCAAAAAAGCAAAATAAAATAAACAAACAAACAACAAACCACCTCTCCCAGTGTAAAAAATAATTAAATAAATTGAAAAAACACTGAAATGAAATTTGTGTGGTTGAACTGGGCTGTCAGGTTTGGCTCTCCTGTTTAGTGTTGCATCAGTACCTTACCAGAACACATCACAGCCGCCCACCTCTCATCTTTACTACATTCTTCTGATATTTTCCATTGCCCAATTTATTCCACTTAGCACTAGTTTTGTCTGCTTGGGCTTCACCCTTAACATTTTCTTTCTTGTTTTCCATATTTATGCTCATGTAGAATATAATTTCTTCTCCCACTTAATTTCTGCTTATCCAGAATTTTTTTACAGCAGTCCCTCAAAATTCACATTTTTCATTCCAACCCCTTAATCCTTACCCTTATTTAATTCTTTCCAAACTCTTGGTCATCGGTGGCAACAAGGCAGAGCAATCTAAATTTTCCTAGATGTGAGGAAACAGTAACACATTTTCCTAAATAATTCCTTTTTAAATCAGCTTTTATCAGACACAATGGAAGATCTTCCAAAGACCTCAGAAGAGAGTGGATAATTAGCTGTGAAAGCTAAGAAAAAACATAGGAAAGACTGATCATCTTGAAAATCAAATCAAAGGCTGGGAGCCCTTCAAAATGAAACATGGAGATTCAGTGTCAGTTTTTACTCCTTGAGTGCAGCTCAGGTGTACCAGGACCTGAAGCAGTAATGGCTCAATGTTTACCCTTCATCCTAAGGGCTGAGTAACTGTCAGAGGGAAATAACTCTGATCTCACACAGGCAAATAAAAGTTAAAAACAAAAGTAGAAGAATCACAGCTGTTACTGAGGATGGGATGAAATGTCCTCTTACAAATGTCTTGACAGTTGATTACTCAGGCAAATTTCAGCAGAAATGGTACTTCTCCAGCAGCCTTACAGACTCATCCATTTAGTACTTTTCTAACCCAAATCAGGCTACTCAATGGCTGTTTTGTTTCCACTGCAGTGCTACACAGTGCTAGTACTATGGATTAATTTTGTACCTTTTTTTCCATTTTACTTCTGCAAGTAAAATGTTTTTTACTGTTTTACTTCTACTAAGTAAACAGCCCTGCCTAGTCCAGTTTCCTGAGCTAGAAAGTAGAAGTCTGATCCATAATTTCTTGGTTTACTATTAACTAGCTGTGACCCCAGGCAATCAGAATGCTAAAATGCTATTAATTGTTTTTGTTACTAATTAGAGATTAAAAAAAATAAGTCCTCCTCATGTTTTTACAACCTGTAGAGTTACTCATGGATTCATAGCTGCTGAAGAAAGTAGTTATTCTTTAAAAGTCAGAAGTCAGACTCACTCTTTCTGTGCTTGCTCTCACTTATATCTATGTACAAACAAATGTTGCTGGCCTCTAAGAACCTTTAGGACACTTTTTCTTCTGAGTCCCTAAAGCCAAACTTTCTCATCAAGCACCTGTACTTGGAGAGTGTGGTTGCAAATCTGTGGCTCACAGACATTTTGTCTCTGTCCCTGTACCTTCAGAGGCCCTACCGATTACTAAATCCTTGCATCTGAAATTTGCTCGGTCAATCTGGTCATGCAGTGTTGCAGTGAGCTGCAACCTTCCCGAAGAGAGTTGTGCCAGTGGGAAACAATAGGGAAGGGTCTTTGCATAGGTTTTCCAGAGATGTTTATTTCTGGCCCGCATGCATTCCTGTCTGGGGAGCAAAGACAAGCCTCATGGGAAAACTCCAAATAAAGTAAGGATTTTCAGGGCGGAGGGAACATTCGGAATGGCCAATAGGGGAACAAGACTTGGGTACATAGAGAAATCTGTGTCCCAGGGCATGCTCCCTCCCCCAGGGTCCTCCCAGGCGGAGGCAGGGGGGCATCCCCACAATGTGGAGGTTCCTTACTGAACTTGAACATCTCCTTTGTCCTAGAAATTCAGGCCTCTGCCCTTCAGAAAACAAAGCCAAAGAAAATCAGTGTGTTGACATGTACTGCACGTGAATTCCCCTTTGCTCTCCTCCTTCACAATAAGCTCTCAGGCTCTGACACTTTGGTTCCTCTCCAAACATCATCTTGTTCTTCTCTCTTCTCTCCAGTGAAACTCCACTAATGCAATTACTAAAAATATCATTATCTTTCATTAGCTCTCTACTTATCAAATCGTACTGTTTATCAAGACTAACTGGCTTACTGAGATTTCATAAGTAATTTTTCTGCTTGGCTTAAGGCTATAACTATACAGATTAATTTATTAAGAGCTGAATGGTTACATGGCTTGCCTATCACATTAATGTATTCTAATTAAGGATATAAACTTGTTCACCAGCTTTCTTTAGCACAGATATTACTTGAGGTAAGCCAACACTGTGAGAACCACTTATAAAAAAATTTAGATAATTCTTAATTAAATTGCTCCACGGAGAGATTTCTCCACATCATAAATGAGTGCTCTTTCTTTTCATTAAGATGAATTTATTTCTTCATCAAAAAATTATCTTCTGCCAGGAAATTCAAACACTTTCACTTAGTTGAAAGCCTTGAGGCTGAGTTCCTGCTTCTGGTTGTGGTTTGTTGTTGAGTCTAAAGTTTCTACTTTGCTTTAAGATAAGTATGATTCTAGGGAAAAAATAATGTTGTGAAAACATGAAGCTTTTCTTCTAAAATTAGATTTGCTTGCCTAAGCTGTTGTCTTACTCTAATTTCGTTTAGTTTACTTTGGTATATCATAAAAATTTATTTCTCCTCACTTTTCGATGATAAGACATTCAGATAGCTTTTCATTTTTCATCTGGAGCAATCATGTATTTTTGCGGTCCTAACAATCTCTAGCTATGGTGGCATGGCTCAGAGAGAGAACTGTTCATTTGAAATGTAATCACTGGCTATTCTGGGGCAGCTTTTTCTGCTAAGCAGCTGCCATTTATTTTGTTTGTAGCCTAAAGCCTCATGATGTTACTTGAAATCTTCCTACTGCTTTTTAATGAACTTTGGATTTATATTTTATGATACACTTAAAGAATAACATTGAAGTGTTTTACTTTGAAACATGAAAAATGATAAGAGGACAATCAGAGGAAAAGAACACCAGGAGACCAAATGAACCTTCCTACTTAGCAGGATATGTAAGAATAGGATAGAACAGAATATTTCAATAGAATAGAACAGAATGGAACAGAAGCTGGAAGGGATATAAAGTGATCATCCAGTCAAACTGCCTGATCACTTCAGGACTGACCAAGTTCAAGCATGTTTTTAAGGATGTTACCAAATGACTCTTAAATATCAACAAGCTTGGGGTATCAACCATCGCTTGAGGAGTAAATAAATATAATAGCCCAGGACAATTTGAAGGAAATTATTTCTTTATTTAATTTGACTTGAGCAGACTGGTCGAAAAAAATATTTGATGAAAGACTTCTGGCTTGTTTTTGCAGTGTCTCCATCCTGGAGAATGGAAAAAGAGAAAAGGAGATACTATGAAGTTAAAAGGAGTTAATTTAATATAATTTTGTAAGATGTTTCTTCTTATGTCTCCAAATACTAAAGAGGTGAGTCATAACATAGAACATTTTGTCCCACATATTTAAAATGAAAGAAAATTACATTTTTATTGTTGTGTGTAGAACTGTACTTCCACTCCTGATTAAGCCCACTTATTACGAATTACCCCAGCCTGAACAGGCAAGATTCAGTCAGTAATGGCAATATATGTCTCCTCTGGCCTTTGAAAAATTTGGGTTTATGGTAGTACAAAAAATGGATACTTTATAGAACCATAAAGGAGGCAACCCTTGGCTCTGAAACATGAAATGGAACTTTAAAAAATATATTAAAAATATATGAAAAAGTGTTTGATCTGCTATTCATTAGTCAGATAAATGGGTACTGAACTACTACATGAAACTTCTTATAAATTCTTGAAGGGAATGCTTTCAAATTCATAGGTTTATAGGAAGAGCATCCTCAGTGATACACTTGCTAGATAATCACATCGCTATTATTATATTCCTCTTCTCTCATTTCTAAGGGCAGCACTTGTACAAAGTAACACATAAAACTGCACATAAAAAAGAATCAAACCACACTCAGAAGGATCCTAAGCACCTTCCATGTATGCCTTGTAGTGTCATACCAGAAGAAAAAGCGTTCAAGAAATTACCAGATATACAAGGTTTGCAAATGAAGAAGGAAGGGGAATTATTGTCCTGCAGTTCTTTCTGACACAGCCAATTTAGTCATTATTTGTAGCAATCAGATAATTTTAGAGTTACGGTATGTGATTAAGATGAAAGTGTATAAGCAGGAATAAATGCAAATCAATAAACTGATGTAATGAAAGGTTTCAGTAGTCACTGACAATATTTAGCATTGGTTGTCATGCTCCATTAGGGAATCATTTGACCAATATGCAGCATCTTAATTTTTACGCTTATGTAAACATTGCTCAGAACAAATGTGAATAAGGCAGTATAGAATCAAATTTTTTTGTTGTTGTTGTAGTGAATATCCTGGCAGATTGCAAATATTCTGACTTAGACTGGAAACCTCTGAGTTTAGTAGCTTTTTTCCATTTGGAAGTCTGGTCTGTGTCTTTGGTAGCTGGATGATGGATACATGAGCTCTCTCTTTCTCTGCTAACACAGCTGGCAATGATGACTCAGTCAAATTTAGCTGTTTCAGCAGTTTAGGAGTTTAGTTTTGAGTTTTCCTATCAAGGAATTGCTTTTCAGGTCTGCTGGTATCTCAGAAACAATCCGCTTACTTCGTATCAGTAGCACCATCAGCCAGCTGATGATCCATTCCTTGGTTAAAGAATTGCCTCTGAATGGACTTCTTGGACCCTTCTTGTGAGATCACATTAAAACAGAAAATCTGTCTTTGCTCTTTCTAGTGAAAAGGACTACAATGCAAACATGAATGTCACAAATTATAGCAAATCTCTGTGTCCCCTCTCCCACCTCCAAACCTCATCGGGGAAATTGAGAACATTTCCTTTGTTCTGTCTACAGCAACTCTTACCTCATTTGCCAGGAGTTGTGTCTCATTATCAAGAAGCAAAGAATTTAACTTCTTTGCTGATAGGGATGTTTAGAAAATAAAACCCCATTATCCACAGCTGTACTTCCAGTAAGAGTAAACAGTCCCTTTCTAGATATCAGCAGGTGGAAATCTCAACAGAACGATGCATATTTGTTGTTATGATTCCTGATGACCTTCCTTCATTTTATATCACTCTGATAGTGAATGTTTACTGGCATGTTCATGGTTTTAACTTCCTGAACTGATCTGGCGCTTGTTGCAAAACACCATTAATTTATATTTAACTACCTAGGAATTTCTTCCTTTAGCTGCATTGGCCAGTGTCCTAATTCAGGCAGTACATAAGCTGCAATTTGTGACTGTTTTACTGCTTCATGGTGTGGTATGAAGGTCAGAGCGGTGGTTATCGGAATGACAAAGCCATGGCTGAGTTGTCTGCATTCTGCTGAACCACACTTTTTTTAATGTGGTGAATTGTCTTAACATATTTTAAAATGCGTATTTTGAATATGACGGGATACAGCAAGTATTTTATCCACCCTCCTCAAGAATCAAGCAAACCCAGGATCCTGAGACTGGATCTTTAAGGAGGCATATTCTGATTTCCATTACTTGTTCAGATACCTATATGGTCTAACTGCACACCAGTATGACCGTGCATGTGTTCTTATAAAATCTCTTTTCTTGGACCGGAACTTACTGTTTTGTCTTATCAAGCCAGGACCTTGAAGATACACAACAGTCACATAACACTTTTAAATAAGCTTTATTTGCTAACTTAGATGAGACTTCAAAACCCCAAGAATTTGTGACATCTTTTATTGTGCACTTAAATGCCATTTTACTATGTACCTGATCACCTTCCACATTACAGACCTAATTTTCTGATCACATTTTCCAGACAGAGGTGTAATTAATTTCTAACACAAAATTAGTCCTTATCAGTCTTAACTTTTTAATGAAATGAGATTGCAAATTGTCTTTCACTGCTATGTGACTTAAAATCAGCCTCCTTGAAATCTGCTGTAAAACCAAGTCAACAACCTTAAAAAAGACATGGAAATAATTCCTCATTTCATAATGGGAATACTAAAAAATACCTCTAAAAATACAAGAAGAATTAGTAATGTTGGTGTTCTTAACAAGTGACTCAGATTTTCCAAGACTATAATTTTTCATCTCTGTGTTTCTGCGTTATTGTTTACTTCAGAACAGAGCAAACCTCTGCCCAACCTCTCAGCATTGGTTATTGTCCTTTCAAAACTCATCATTTGCATTAATTTCATTTTTTTTCTCAGCCATATAATAATTAGAATGGTATGCATGCATCAAAAAATGTACAATCTTTCTGATGTAAATCCCACCTACTCTAAATCTCCTTTTGTACCTTCATCTGGATATCAGCTTTTTCATTTAAATAGCTCATTCATCTTGTATAGTTGGACCTTTGATAGAAGTTGCTCTTTGGGGGTGGCAGGGATAACACTAATTCCACAGGAGAAGGAAGTCCTGAAGGATTACTAATTTTGAAGAAATGGAAGGCAGTAACTCTAACCCTCCATGAGAATGGGTACTGTAGGACTCATTGCCAATGTCTGTGGCCTCAGAAGTCTTTTTTGTCTCAAACAGTTATGGGCTGAACAATGTGGCGTTTAACTGAGGGGTTTTCACTGACAGTTTTATTTGACTGAGGTGCCTCAAATCTGATCCTGTATTAATAATTTCCCTCTATAGTTATTTTGATTTACTACTTTTGTCTCTGAAATATAAAGGCTTTTATATCACTGCTATTTCACTAAATGGAAAGATGACACTTACTGTTGTTATGTACAAAAAGGAAAAGGTTTCTGATGTTTTGCAACAAGAACTGTGAATATAATAAAAGTATATAGTAACTGTCATTGAAGGCTGCACAGGAAATTTATGAGTAGATGAAAAAGGAGGAAGAGATATTGTTTTTATTTGCATTTTACCAACTTTGTTGTTGCTGCTGAAATGCCTACCTGTTCATTCACAGCAATTGTTTGGAGCTGGTATTTAGCGAAAAATTAGTGCAGCACTTGAGTATGTTCCTGGATTTGTAGCAGAAGGCTTTGAGGATTTGATTACTGTACACTTCATTTGCCAACCAGCAACATACTTCCCCATCCAGGAGGTTTTTTTACATTTTCTTTCCACTGTTTGGTAACCAATGAGTAGACTCCAACTTTCACAAGAAAGAGATGTCTTTTTATCTCTGTATCTCTTTCTCTCTCTCCATGTTTAACTGTTGCTTTTGAATTTAAACCCGTTGGATGCAAGCAGGGAATGCTTGTTCCTTTATTCAAGCTGAAACTTGTAGCAAAAAGAGTATTTATCTTCCTGATTCTTGGAGTACCCAGGAGTCAAGGGTTTTGCAACAAACACAAGGACCCCAACACATTAAGAAGTCCTGAAGTCAGTGAGCCAAGCCAAGGCACCAACTCAGTTCTTCAGTCTTTTGCAGTCTTTGAACAGCCAGAGTGACAAAGCCTCTAGGAAACGCTCCATGTGGCTCCTACACCCACAGCTTTTCTTCTCAGACATAAAAAGGAGCTCAATCAAACCCAGCTCCACAGCAATTGACTGTCAAACTGTTGATGAGAGGAAGAGCCACTGCCCTCAGGAAGAGGACATGAATCCTTCCTCTCCTTTCCTACAGTTCTCACCAAGGTTTTGACCTGTGAAAACACTGCTCCCCCCTAAGAAAGCGGTGGCTGCCCATTCAGGACCCACAGCAGAGGCTGTGATGGGACAATTTTGGTCACTCCTGTTTTCATTAGTAATAGGAAATGAAAGGAACTGACCATCAGTCAGTATGAAAAACTTCTGCTGGTGTCACTGCCAGTTTTCACCCTCCAACACCTTCTGAAATCTCCATCCTACTTATCCATAATTGCACATACAAACCCACCCCATTCCAGAGAAGTTATTATTTAAGTTATTCTTGTATCAGGATCACACAAATATGTAGAGGGCTGAGCCGCAGACGCACCTGCTTATGCTTATGCTGATGCTTTACAAGCTGCTGTGTTGCTCACAGCACAAAACTGGGATGTGGCACTTTGTGCCCTTCAAGCTGTACAGGTGCAGGAGCACTCTTCAATGCCTCTCATCTGAAAAGCGAGATGGAATCTTATATTTACTTTCCTAACACTATTTCTTTGTCTTTTTTCTCCATCTTCGCAGCAACTGAAGTGCCACTCTCCCTCCTTCTGGCAGACTCAGGATGCACTCTACAAGACTGCCTTTCCCTTCCTTTCCCTAACTACAGTTTTACAAGCACACTGAAACAGCTGTCTTGAGGTTTTTCTGTTCTTCCCTTTGTCTTGATCTACCTGATAATGCTGTCTTAGCTTTTACCACCCACACTGCAGTCTTGAAATATCAACTTCATTGCTTCTTTTCAAGCAAAATTGCTCCCCATTTCAGGATCTTTGGGTGAAGAAATCTGGCTAGGGAAGAAGGGAGCAAGCTGTTTGTAGTTTGACATCTCCATCTCCATTTATTCCTGGACAGGGGAGCATAAAATAAACTCTTTTTCTCTTCTGAACTTTAATAGGCAATAATGTATTGTGAGATGTTTTTATGTTTTACTGTTGTCTTAAAAAAGAACTTATGGGAATTTATAGGTCCCAATCAGACCACAGTGAGCATTTTTGCTCATTGTATGATAAAATGCCAAAATCTGACAAGCGTTTTGAAGAAGAAGAGCATCATGTGGTGCTTTTACATGTTTATGCAAATGACTTTAAATACTATTTGAAGAAATAGATTTAGCTGACCTGTATTTCCTCACTGGTGGATTAGAGAGAGGAAATTTGTACCCATAGTATCCAAGATATGAAGATAAGCAAAAATTGTAGTATATTTGAGAATTTTAATTTTTAAGTTATTGTCTTGTGGTGCCGGGAGTAATACAGCTCAAGGCTGTATGTCAATGAAAACAAGTTTAAGTTCTTCATCGTTGTAGCCCATGACAAATTCTGTAATATTTTACAGTTTTGTTTTATAATTTGATGTTGATTTTATATTTTGGCTGTAAGAGCTCTTAATAAAAGTTCCCATTCAGGCCTGTTTGGCAGTCCTGGACATTGATGGATGAAAGAACTTAAAAGTCATCTATATAACTTCAAGTGGTAGCAGCCTGAGTGCATGATGGGAAACAAAGAACTTTGAATATCCAGACTTATCTGTCATATCATTAATGCCTCATCTGGATGTGTTCTCATTGTATTGCTTCAGTGGAGGAATGCCCCAAGTGGAGCACTATTAGCTCTGCTTGACTAGGGAGGTGCAAGGGGCCGTGTGTCCAGTGATGTGCCCAGCTGCATCCCTGACAGTATTCCTGGGGCTACTCCTTCCCGAGTTCCCCGCATGCTGCAGAACTGCGTAGGTGGGAAGAAGCACGTGGAAAGTGAAGAAGAGGTGAAGCTGTGGCTGAGGACAGATGTGGCCTCTCGGTTGCCCCATGAGTTGCTACAGCTGTGGTTGTAGCCTGGTGGGCTGTTCCTACTCGCCGTGCCTGGCTGAGGTGGCCCTGTCGCCCCTCGCTGTGATGTGATGTGACACGGCAGCCTGGCTCTCCTTGCCGGAGACACCGCCGCACCCCGGCACAGCGGGGCGGCCGCTCGGCGCTCCCGCAGCGCTCCTGCTCCCACGGGGGAAAGCCGAGCGCAGGGGCTGCGCCGCC
>WEIT01031843.1:1473-36952 GCA_013389985.1 Dryoscopus gambensis | reverse complement strand
TTAAGGGCGAGCGGGGCACCGCTCCCCCGGCACCGGGACTGCCTGTGTGTGCCCGCCTGTGTGTGCCCGCCTGTGTGTGCCCGCCTGTCTGTGCCCACCTGCGTGTGCCCGCCCGTTGTGCCCGCGGTGCCCGGCTCCGTCTGAGCGCTTGGCCGGCCGCGCTCCGTTGAGCGCTCCCGAACGGTGGAGGTGCCTCTGGCTCCGGCGTGCCCCGTTCCCGATGTAGCTCAGTGACCGAGCGGCTTCAGCGGCAGTTTGTAATACGGGTTATTAACGCCTGCCTTTTTTTCCCCCCACTTTTTTTTTTTTTTTTCCCTGCCTGGGAAAGTTTTGCTAATAGGAATGTCCTTGGAGTACGATGGGAGATAAACTGTAAAGTAACTTGAGGAATTGGTTTCTGAATTACGGCATGTCTAAAAACAAAGTTTGTGCTTCAGCGAGGGCACTGGGAAGTTGAAGGCTTCAAGTGCTGGTTAGGTTAAAAGCTTTGAAACATAAAGTTGTGGGAGAAGAATTGTTTAGAAGACGCTAAGACATTCTTTTGAGTATTAATGTTTAAAAATGGAGTGTGATTATGATCTCTAAATGCTCCAGTTTGAGTATTTCACTTTTGACTGTGGCTGGGCTGGTTAAATACTGTCATTCTAGCAGCTTGTTGCAAAAACGTTTTTTTAGTGTAGTTTAACTACCAGAATTGTTTGTATTGTTTCTCTTACTATCTGTACATAACCATTATATATTTTATACATTATTTTGTATATATTATGCATGTAGAGACTCTAAATTTCATGTAGGCTATATTTGCGTTGTGTAATGCATGCAGATAATTGTTTTACCCTGTGAGTGATGAGTTTAAAATGTGATGCCATATCATATCACTCAGCAAACTGGAAAATTAGATTTGTACCACAGTCTAATATTGTGGAATTTCTGCTTCAAATGCCGTTTGAACAGTGGTATGCCTTTTACAGTATTGTGTATATTTGTTTTTAATATTGCAGATGCCTTTTGATTGCAAGACTGCTGAAATGCTTTGAGGGCTGCGTCTCCTTTCCTAACCATGAACAGTTCAAAATCACCAGGGCTGGCTGGATTTGGAGTCTTGAAAAACACAACCTGCCACACGGAGAAAAAGATTTCAGTTTTCTTTTCAATAATCTTCATGACGGTGGGGATTTTGTCCAACAGTCTTGCAATAGTAATTCTCATGAAGGCATACCAGAGATTCAGACAGAAATCAAAAGCCTCCTTTTTGCTTCTTGCCAGTGGTTTGGTTGTCACAGATCTCTTCGGTCACCTCATCAATGGAGCCATTGCAGTGTTTGTGTATGCATCAGATAAAGACTGGATTCGATTTAACCAGTCCAACATTCTTTGCAGTGTTTTTGGCATCTGCATGGTTTTCTTTGGTTTGTGCCCACTCTTCCTGGGCAGTGTGATGGCCGTTGAACGGTGCATTGGAGTCACTAAGCCAATATTTCACTCTACAAAAATGACTTCTAGACATGTGAAAATGATGTTGACTATGGTATGTCTGTTTGCTGTTCTTATAGCTTTGCTACCTGTTCTTAGGTTTAGAGCCTACCAAATTCAAGCATCGAGGACCTGGTGCTTCTATAAAACAGAACATGTTGAGGACTGGGAAGACAGATTTTATCTCTTACTTTTTTCTTGCCTTGGGTTCCTGGCCCTTGCTATTTCATTCCTGTGCAATGCTGTCACAGGAATTACCCTCTTAAGAGTCAAATTTAAGAGTCAACAAAGACAAGGCAGATCTCATCATTTTGAAATGATCATTCAGCTCTTGGCTATAATGTGTGTTTCTTGCATTTGCTGGAGTCCATTCCTGGTAAGAGCCTAATGTGTTTGCCAATGTTTAATGCACATCACTGTATAAAAGTTATACTTTTTTATCTTCAGGTTTTAAAGCACTTAAACTGCGATAAGAGCTCCACTCACTCAGTGATATTAATTTTATAGCATATTGCCCATAATGTATGTACCTATGCATAAAAAACAGGTAGTTATTCTCCACTTCTGATTGATAATACACTATGCAGAATATATAGGGATTCTGAGGATTGTAATTCCAGTGCTGTAAAGCAGACAGTGGTAGCAGAATCTTAGCTAGAATCATTCAGAACAAATATTGAGCTCTTCCAAAAATTCAGTGAAATCTAGGATTTGGAAGTCTTTTTACTCTGTACAGTGTAAATAATTTTTAAATTTATGGCAGTCTGTTTACTGTTATTTTAATAGTTTACTGGTACGTGTGAGCTGTGTTAGGGCAGATAACAGTTAAGAACCTAAAAATCCTCCCCTCCATTAAGAGGATGTTAAGGACTTTGCTTTAGAGTCGCGTTGAAAAGCAGTGGTTGGCGGTGGGTTGAAATCAACATTGGGTTTAGACCTAATCAAGCTGGGTTTGTAATGTGGACAGATGAGCAGCAGAGCTGCTGTGGGCAGGTGGTGTAGGACTGTCCCTGCTGTGACTCCCAGAGGGGCAGTGCCACTGCTGTTAGTGCCTGCTCTGTCAGTGAGCAGGATCAAAGCAAGTGGGATTGGGATATGGGAAGGAGCTTGACAGATCCTATGGTATCATGGCATTACAGAGCTGATAGTAGCTATGTCTCCTTTTAGTGTTGTAAACCTGTCTGAAGAAATTTCTTTCTTTTGCTAGGATCAGAGGGTTTAAATCACAAGTTGTATGAAATCTTAATTTCTTCCCTAGAAACAGGTTCCCGTAGTTTTCCAGTGATATAAATGAGGGCCAGTTTTGATTTGAGGTAACAAACACCGACATTTAAGTCTGAGAGTTGTATCATATCCAGCTATATCTCACCTGCTCACTGCCTGTGGTAGAGTCTGAAGGTACCTGAGTTAGTTCTAGATTAGATACTGATACTTGCCTAGCTGCAGCAGTTTGGTGTATCTGGCAAGTAGCATTTAATTAATCCAGTATTGTAGGCTTCAAGGAGAAAGACTGGATATAAATGTCTGCAATCACTGAAATGCACAAAAACTCTTTCACTTCTGTTCCAATCACAGAGAATTTTTCTTGCTCTGCAGCATAGTTTAAATTCATGTTGGCTCTGTCAGTGTCGTGGCTGCAGTGTGTTGAGCATAAACAAAGTTGTCCGAGCAGTACAGCAAGTTTTGTAGGGAACTTCTTTACAGTTACTTCAGACACCGTCTGAAGTTTGGGGCAAGCCACAGAATGGTTTTCAAGAAAAGCATCTCAGGTGATGACTTTACTTTCTAATGAAAAAGCAGCTTTATTATCCTCTGGCGACATTTCTTTTCATTTAAAATAATTGTTCTTAAAAGTAGGGATTAATTTGGTTTTTAAAAACCCTTGGATGTCAGAAGAACTATAAACGTTTCTAGTTCAACAGAGATACTTAATTTATTTAACACATTAAGGAACACTAAATTGCAACTACTATGATTGTTCTTTCAGTGTTGGTAATTTTGTTATGCCATGCAATTTTAATATTGCTACATATTAAATATCTATAAAATTATAATTTTAGAAATAATGGCAATCTAATGAAATCACAGCACTACTTTTGTTATTTAACTTCATCTAAATTGTAGTTGAAGATGAATTATTATTATAGAAGGAATTTTTTTTCAGACCCTTTTCGGAGTTTGGTGTTTGCATCTGCTAACAATACAGGCCGGTGAATGACTTCTTGCTTAATTCTGTACTTGGTATTTTTTGGGACTGTGTTGCAGAGGGGAGCTGGTACTCAAGGAATTCTGGTTCACTGGGTGGCAAATCTGCTGGTGCTTTCTGTCCGATCCAGGCTTGTGATGCTTTGCCTCTGGATCTCTTTTGAAATGAGATGAGCCAAACTTACACCATAATCAGCCTGGCGTTATGGAAAATAATGCTGCAATATGGCCAAATTTAGGTTAGAAAGGAAGAGGGTTTAAAAAAAAAAAAATAGGTGTAAGGTGGGATTAAATTCTTGAGGCAAAGTTTCAAGGAAGTGAACAATTACTGTTTTAGCCAGAGAGTTTCACTGGGAAATGCAATGGGATGAGGTCTTCTATAGGTATTTCCTTTCTTAGCTGTTAGGATCTTAGAGTTAATATCAGTTAATTTGCTGATTTATTTACCCATTCCTTGTTTTGATAGCAACAGAGTACAAATGGAATTACAAGTGTAGTGTTAATTTAGCAAGATTTTTTTGGCCTGCAGTTGAATAAAGTTTTGTCAGGAAAGTACTGCTCAAGTGCTACATTAAAGTGATCCAGGGTTTATCAAATTGTATGCTTTATGTTTAATTACTGATTCAAACCTGATACATCTGAAAGGTCTCAGGCCTTTTAGTTTGTGAAAATAATAGTTTACATTCTATAATATAATCAGCATATACTAAATAAGTATTTATTGACATAAATATGAGCAGGTGTTCATAGGTGAAATTACCTGGAAAAGGACATAAATGCATTCTTGTTCTGCAGTCATTTGCTTCTTTACATTTTTTCTCCAAGCTAAATCTAAAAGTCAGAATTTGAAGTCTAGCATTTGGATTGTGAGTTCTACCTATGTTCTCTATCCCAAAGAGTATAAAGAACAAAATGTGTCGTGAGAGTCAATTGCCTCAAAGCAAACCAAAGCAATTAGAAACCAAACAAACTTCTGGAAGAGAAAGTGGAGGAAGACAATGCATTTTATACCACATGTGGTTTGCACATACAAGAGTTTGGATTCATTTGTGTGATTCCCCATCTGATGGGGGGTTTACTTTGTTTATTTCCTTTCTGTTTTCAGTCTAGTCTGGTATGTCCACTGACATACGTGTATAGCTACCATAGTCAAGTCTATCCAATACTGTAATCCAAATGCAGATTTACTTCCCTATTCGATTTTAAATTAATTTTATTTCTTTTCCAATTGGAGTTAATATTCAGACATTGTCACTGTCCTGTGATAATATCACTTTCAGATGTCATTAGAGTCACAAGACCCTGGATTGTCCTTTATGGTGTCTGGTGTGGAACTGAGCTTGACTTCTGCATCTGCTCAGTGGTAGAGAACTTGTTGTGGTGTCTATTTATATATGTATGTAAATATATATACAACTAACACTTAATATTAAAAATAATAATATATAGTGTTGTAATCAATCACCACCTCTGTCTTAAGATTCCTGAAGATATGGAGTGTATTTCAAAATCAGAGCCCACGGCATCGCTCTTGTGGAGCTCTGCCTTCTTGGACAGGGACCGCCTTCTGATTTCTTTTTTTTCCTTTTGATTTCTTTCCCAAAGCTCCAGCTCATCTGTTTTTCAAAAATAAGCAGCTTTTTCAAGTTTTCTGCCCAGTGAGAGAGTCTTTCCTTAATGAATTATGGGAATGAGAGGTGCTCCCCGCTCCTTCCCTTATGGGGGAACACATCTTCTTTTGAGGAGTTGAAAGTGAGAGAAAATTCACAAAAAAACCTCCAAACAAGTGAAATTAATGAGTTTTATAATAATATATGTAGTCAATGAGTTGCAGAGGCATATTTGTTCTGACAGTTCAAATAATTTTGCTTTGTGATGGGTAATTCCAGGTAAGTATGTTCTGAAGATAGTAACATCATCTTCTCTGTATAGTTCTCATCCTTGAGAGAGCCTTAGCCCTTTGCTAAGGATATGTCAATTTTGCTGGATGAATTTGGTCCCCAGGGGTTGGATTCCCAAAGCAAATAGTTGGGTGGGAGCATTTTGTGGCAAGCACCTCTGATGAAATATATTGTTATATAAAGCTGTTTTTTGGCTATGACTTGACATCTGGCGTGTCATGAAACAGCTTGGTTTGGAGCTGTGCTTGTATGAGCAAATTCTGACATCGGTATGTTGTATTCTGTAGGGCTCAAGGGATAAACATCTTATAAAATATGTTTTTTTGGAGTAGCAAAGAGAACTGCCTGTAACTATGGACAGGAGATATTTATTTCAGAGTGAATTTATTTACAGGAACAAATTATGATCTGGAGAAATTTCTAAACTTTTTCATGTGCGAAACACAGCCTGAGAAAAATACTTTTATGTTCAAATTATTCTTGTTAAGATCTTTTTCCATGCAGTTAACTGATTAATTTCATTCCAGCTTTACCTCCCCTCTACTGCAGAAAATAGCCATTCCTGGTTTTTTTTGGAAAGAGCTCTGTTTATTTCATATTAATAAATCAACTCTTATTCAGTTGCTTTTTTTACTGCTTAGATTAATTTTTATCAGTCGCTTCTCGTGTTATCTCTGCTCTTTCCAATTTGTTATGCTAATTGTGTCTCTCTGAACCTGCTCTGACTTTTTCTTGTCCTCAGGCTGTGTTATGCAGTGAGGCTTGATGGCTGCTTTTTGTGTACCTAGGGCTGCGTTCAGCTTGTGTTTTACTGAATCACTTCAACTCAGAAGCTGCTGGTGCTGGTCTGAGTGGTCCTTTCAGAGAATGTGCTCTGGAGCTGGTGAGAAGGGCAGTGATGTACTAACAGGGAGGCTTTCGTTGGAATGCCCTTACCCCATCCCACCCTGGGTGCTCCACCAGCTATTTTGGGTACAGACAGGGTCATCGTTGGTTTGTGCTGAAGGAGGTCAGTTTCTTGCAGGTTTTGCTGAAGGAGGTCAGTTTGTTACAGATTTTACACTAAATAAGTTCTAGGCCACCTTGTGTATGGTATAAGGTAGTTTGATGTACAAATCCTCTGTGCATCTCATTTGAGTGTTTTTGCATGTGTAGCCATGTATACGCTTTGCCAGGAGTTCACACCTATGTTACTCTTGAAGTCTCTCCCTCCATTCTTGTTTTCTGTCTTCTTTAATAAGCTGGCAGTTTACATTTCTTTTACACTACCTTATGCTTATATGTGCAATGGGCATCATATATGTGAGCTTGTTGCTTTATTAATGCTGTTTGTATGCTTTCATTGCTGGTTGTCTTGTCCCTACAAAGTAAGAGTTAATTAAAAATGTATCCGTTGTGCTCTTGTAACTGGTGATTTCTCATAATCAGAAAGTGTAGCTGAGGAGAAGCAGGGAGATGTCCCAAGATGCAGGTCCATGCTCTGCCAGCGAGGACTCAGATCTCACGGGGGCCTGCTCTGCAGAAGCCTATTATTGTCTTACTCTTTATTAGTGAAAGCTGCAGCCACTGTGAGCTTGTTTTGCCTGCACAGGCACTGTCAACAGGGAGAGTAATCTTTTCTTGAAAAAGAAAAAATTAGGCTTTCAACTTCCAGTCCTGTGTTTCTGCAGAGTGAAGGAGGAGATACTCTTTAAGTATATTCAGCTAACCTTGCAGCTTTGAATGTTGTTGTAAACTTTCAGAGGGAAAAACAAGACTTACCTGTCCTTCTCAGGGCTTAGATTTTAAAGAAGATAATCGGTGATAATTACTATGCTTGTGCTGGCTTTTGCCATTGAGTACTTGCTAGAACGTTTGTCTGCTGACACCACACAAGGACGGGATGCATTGTCAGCAGAGTGGTTTGTGTTGGGTGTGGGAACACCTCACACCCTGCCTGTGGTACGGGAGGTGACCTGCGCAGGGAACTCCTTGGACGCCCTCAATGCAACTTTGAGGGTGGGTGCAAACCCATGTCAGGAGCCCACTGCTGGTCACAATGGTTTTAATAAATGAACCAGTTTCATGGGGAAAGGAAAAGCTTTTTGCCAGCAGCAGGCCTGCTAGATACGCCTCTTTATCTCTAGTCCAAAGCATCATTACAGTGATAGTTATTGTTGACTGTAGGTAGTTACTTCTCTTCCAGACCTTGCTGTGTCAGTGGAGATCAGGAGTGTCAGTTTGAATGAATAAAATGCTCCCTAAATTCCTCTGAAAAGAAAAAAATCTTGAGTTTGATTGTCTTTTTGAGCTACATTAGAGAAAGAGCTCTCCCTCCTATCATGGTACTTTGATTGCTTGCTGAGTTTCTCAATACATCCATTAACTCTGTGCAAATTCAGTTACTGTTCTTGCCTGAATTTCTCCTAGCATCTGGTAACCCAAGGTTAAATTGCTGAAAGATTACTGTCATTGCTAATATTATGGCCCAAAAGGTATTTTGAAATATGTAACTCATGGGTTAAAGAGGAAAGAGAGCACTCATTTTGACTGACGTTTATGCTAGTCTCAAGGCAGAAGTTTCCTTCCAGCTTAGCTTCCCATGGAATAAGGTTTATTCAGCAGCTCAGTCAATTTGAGTATGCTTTTCTTTGTCCCCATGAAAATACTCCTGGAGAGAATTTGCACATGTTGGCAGTGAGAGTAACAAAGTTTAATACCATGCGTTTAAAAATCCAATCCACCTATTCATATGTGTTTCTATGGTACTAGAAACCTTTGGATTAGATGTTCATAACTTCTTCAGTATTGGTTGTAGAGAACTTTCTTTTATTTTGTATTCTTAAGTGGCCCAGCTTCCTAATTCCACCAGGTTAGATGAGAACTGCAATAAGATAAATTTTAGACTATACCTACCTAAAATGATACTGAATTTTAAAGGTACCATTTTGGTGTTTAGAATTGGTCTGTTCCTGTTTTCATCTTTTACAGTACATAGAGATCTTACAGGCCTTATCCTTTCTGAGAAATATGAATCATTTTAACAAAAAATTTTATAAGTGTGGGCCAGGTCATAGTTTATCACAGAGTGTTTAGAAACTGTATATTAATTGTGGCTATATTTGTAACTCAAGTGTTTACTCCCTCTCACAGAGCTCAGGGAGCTGAGATGCTCTTTTAATAGGACAGTGCTGGAGAAGAAATGGGCAGTGGAAATGATACGAACCAGGGAAGGAAGGAGGGCTGAGACTGACATATTGCCCTTTACCAGAGGCTTCTGAGGAAGCATAAATATAGTTTTTGTTATCTATGTTTACTTGTGCTGTTTGGAAAAATGTGCGTAAAGCCTCTTCTGAAAATGCAGTGCTATCAGAATACAATAAGATTGTTTATTTTGGAGAGAAAAGTAGGGGAGGCAGGTTTCCAGTCATGTGAGAACATGGCATTTTCAGAATAGTGTGGTTCTGGTTTTCTTTCATAATTGTTTGCTTCTTGATTTTTAAATTTAGATGCTTTGTACAGAATTAAATAATGAAGATCTATAAACTGGAGCACAATATTTTGTTTAAAATAGATGTGGCTTTCACAGAATTTTTTTTTTCAATTTTGAAGTTGCCATCTCAAGAAACCAAATTCTGAAAACTTCACCAAAATAAATTTGCTGTTCATAATCTTTCCTTGTTTAGTTCACTTGGTTAGGCTTTGGGATTCTGTGTTTGATATTAAAAAGTAAGTCAGTTTGACATTCATTCCATTGTTTGATATGAGAGAATTCTTCCTATTTCCTAGATATTACACTTATTCAGGCATTTCTTACTTGAAAATGTCATACACTGCATAGCCATCTTTGGAAACTGTCATACATGGCATAACCATTTTTGGATGGTTATTTTAGGAAAGCTGTCTTTCCTGACTATCTAAACACTTTAAATGGTAAAGTTGTTGCTGAAAAATCTCAGGGAGTAATACACTCACATGGAAAAACTCCAGAAAGACCTTCATCCTCACCAGGTTTAATGACAGACATTTATATATTCTGTTAGATAATTATTATGGTGCTAATTCACAATATGAAGTGTGTCATGGTGCTCACAAGTATAAGTTACTTGTCTCACTAGTGCTGTAGAATTTGTAAATGTCTGAGAAGAATTGCTGAGTTGCAGTTTGGGTTGCAAGCTCCCTGAGGACAGGGCTTCCCTGTGTGCGCAGTGCCCAGCAGTGCAGAACACAGTCCCATCACAGCTTCTGTGGGTGTGCTTTTAGGAGCAGCAGTGGTCAGGGAGCAGAACACTGCAGAAAGGGTTTACACCAGGGGTGACAGTGAAGTGTTAGCAATAGTGACTCAGTCTTTGGGATTCATTTTTGTATTGGGCGAGGTGAAATAGAGGAATGGCGGAATGAACTGGAGCTGCTTTGTAGGTACTGTACTGGCTCCTCGAGGATTGCACTTGCTGTCCAGGCAGAGCAGGAGTGGAGAGCACCTCCTAAGCTTGCTCTTAGCTCTTCTGGTCAGTCAGAGCCATGTGCTGAGGACAGGTTTGAGTGGCATGAGAGCTGTGCTTCTGCATGATTGCCCAAAGAAGGCTGAAGATGAACCTTTGTGTAAAGGATGTCCTGAACTGAGGTTTTTAAGATAATTAGGCCTCAATACTAAACTCGCAGAAACCAAAGGTTAGTTGTCACTGAGAATTAGAAGTTTATGACTGCTGTCCAGCTGGTTCCCCTCTTGCTGTGCTGGACCTTTTGTGCCGCCCCTCAGGAGGTCTGGGCTCCCGAACTTACAGGAGTGGGGCAGGATGAAAAGGATGTAGTGAATCTGCTCAAGAGTAACCTCGTGACCCATGTTACGGCTGACATCAGGACATGAGTACGTGGGGAGGAAGACTCTTGTGCTGGGAGTGATGAGACTAGCTGTATTCCCATCTGCTTCACTGTATGGAGAAAGTGAAGCAGAAAGGAGGTGAGGATCCCTATAGATGGTAGCAATTTTTTTTATGATTTACAGTTCATTGTGAATTGGGAATAAACTTGAATTCACATTTTACCAGAAGCATGCATTTGCAGAATGACAAGAAATAAATCACTTTTAAATGGAGACTTGATTTTTCTCTTCCATCCTCCTCCTGAAAGGTGGTTGAGCTGCACAGCAGGCCCTTTCAATTTATTTGCCAACATAAAAGAAAAAAGTAATTGCAAATTATATATTCCAACTTGGTAGATATATTGCTAATTCATTACTCTTGATATTCCTGATCATAGCTGCTTCGTTTACTCCTCTGGAATGATACATAGAATAAGTCACTTTAACAAAGGTGATCTAAAAAGAATAACATGAAAACAATGCATCATGTCTTTTTTTGCCTCCAGTCAGATTTTTCAAACACTGCAAATCAGATAGCATCAAGTGATTAGGTGACTATGACTCCAGTCCATCTTCAACATGGACAGGATCACCAGGGAGTTTTAAATAGAAATTAGGAAAACATATCTTCATTGAAAGGGTGGTCAAGCATTGGAATAGGCTGCCCAGGGAAGTGCTGGAATCACCATCCCTGGAGGTGTTCAAAAGGCATGTGGATGTGGCACGTGGGCATATGGAAAAGCTTTAGTGATGAGCATGGTGGTGCTGGGTTAATGGTTGGACTTGATGACTGTAGAGGTCTCTTCCAACCTTTGCAGCCTCTTCTATAGTTATGGACCTCTGCAGCTCCTCTTCCCCCCAGGCTGTCTGAGTATTGTCTCTTTTTTTCTTCATTTAGACAGTTCTCTTCCTCCTCAGTATCATGGGTTATTTGTGATTCTTTCTTTGGATATTTGTTGGGTAGTAGTGAGAGAACCTCTGTTGCTCCTAAATAAATTAGAATATTTATTTAATCATTAAAGATGTGATTTTTTTTTCCCAAATGAGTGTGAAAACCTCGAAAGGCAAAGCAACAATAGAGAAGTAATAGGTCATTTCCAGGATTTGAAGCTTTACCCAACTGACCCTAATGGAAGAACAAATGAATCCCAAATACGTATAGTCCTTGCCTCCCTAAATACTTAAGGATGGTCCTTATTATACATATTAGAAATACTCTATTGATTTCTGGTCCTTAAAATTGTGCTGTAAAGCTTCTCTAGTGTTGCTGGGTAAATAATATTTCAATTTTATCTATAAAATTAATTTTTTTGTGCAAGAGATTTTTTGTTACAGGCCTTGTTCTTAGGCAGGAATACATTCCTCATGCTGTGGAAACAGGCTTTCTTGTAACTTTAAAACATGTAGCTCAGGAAACAGGTTGTTTATTTGACTTTGGTATGGACGCTATGTCTTTTCATTATGAAGTGAGTCATCTACTTGTTCCAGTGCTAGAATCTTTTCTATCCATATCCACAATGCTTTCCTTTCAAATGAGTTATCAATTAAGCTGTGAGAGTAATTACACTGCTGTCTAGTTGAACGAAAGTATTTCTTATTTTGATGGCAAGGAAAGGAAATAAAGAAAGAGGACTGTCAATCCAAGATAGAAATATTTGGATTATTTAGGAGAAACAGAGAGGTGACCTGGAATGCTTTATTGAAGCTCGGCATGAATTTATGCTACTGCAAAACTGATGCAAAATAGGTAGTGTCTAAGGGGAAAGTTGACAGAGAAATAAAAACTTCACTTTCAGTTAATGTTTGCAAGTTCATGTGCACACACCCGCCACACGTCCCCACTGGTAATGAAGTGAAGCAGTGAAGCAGGCTTACTTCATAATTTCATTCTTGTCAACTTCAGTGAGAAATTGCCTGGTCACAGACTAAGCTGTGTCTGAGAAAGGAATATGAGAAAATATTTTTATTTGCTTTGTGAGAAACTTCGTGGTTTACCTGTTATCTCTGTACTTTTTGGACTTTCTGCACCCCTGAGCACCTTTATCTCAACAATACCTTCAAAATGTTTATACAATTCCTTTTTAAGCAGGGAAAATACTGAGCTAGTGTATCCACTCTTAATTTTTAGTGGCATTCTTATTTTATCATTGAAATACACATGAGACAAAAGGAGACTCCCTTATTCTGCTGCTACTTCTTAAGGGCAGATCCTGCAAAATTTTACATAAGGAATCATTACATATGCCCTTAAAAGTACTCTGGACTTTATTGTGACAGAAAGCTGGCTCATGTATTTTGTTGTCTATAAATCCTTTTTAGATTGACTTTTTTTATAAAATCACTGTGCTCAGTTAAAATTTAATTGCTAAGCTAAGTGATCGTCTGACATATAAAAGCTGAAGATATAGTTAACGTTTTTGTTTTAGAAAGGGAAAGGAAAGCATTAGGGGAAAAACGTGTTGCAGATCTAGAACATAAAAGGCATTATGTGGCATAAGTAGAACAGTGTGTGTACTGACATTTTGATGGCAGAAGTGGTGCACTGCATATTGTTCTTGGAAGCTCTTGTTTTTAAACTGACCTGCAGAATCACATAAAAATAAAATGAAGCATACTCAGCTTTGTTGCAACAAATGCTTGGCTTGTGTACTGCAAGATCAATATAGCAATGGTACAGGCAATTTGCTGTCAATGTTTCTCTTTTAATAGCTCTACTTGGGAGATATAAAATGGTACATAAAATGTGAAGATATGTGCATTTTTATTTTTCTCCCACGATTTTGCAAATTAATTTTCTTAAAGTCTATGTTTATAGAGTACAGCAAAGTATCATCTTGTATGATCCCTTGCCTGTTAGACTGAAGCTGCCTTTGTAACACTAAAAGTGAAAGTTCCAAAACCTCTGGAAATTCAAAATAAGTATATATTTTTTGTTTCCGTGGATTGGGACATAATCAGTAAAGTTCTGCCTTGAAACCCCTGTGGTGTAGGAGAAGGGGATTTGCACCTCAGGGTTTGATATAGGCAGTAGTGACAAAATATAAGTGTTCTGCAAATACTGAAAAATCCATGGACTTTCTTCCATTAATGGAAATCTTCAGAACTGCTTGTAAGGAAATCCAAAGGAAGAGGAAGAGGCTTTGGGAGGGTCTGCAAGGTTCCCACAGGGAAATGGAGTCCAAAGGCTGAGCTGCAGAAGACAAGAATTTCCGATATTTGTCTACTTTGCCTTCCATGTCAATCTCTTGGTGACTGGTTTTTATCCAGTTTCCTGAAGTCAAGGATAGAACCTGGATTTAGAGCCTGCAAGATGAAATGCATCAAAGTCGTGTTTTTGTCCTACTTCTTAACTAGCTCTAAAGTCCACTTCTTGTTTTGACTGGCTGTCCTTGAGTACTAACAGGAATGTGAGTAAGCAGCACAGCCTTTTAGCCTATTGGTTGTTCTTGTGTAGATCCAATTGGAAAGAAAATTAAATTAGTGCTGTTTATGTTTGGAGGGTGGTGTGAAGCCTTGGAGCAATTTTTTTGTTTCTTGCACTGAGGTTTGTGCCTAAGGGAAATGGTAATTCTCTGATGCTGTCTGCTAGGTGCAAAATTGAAGAAGCCAACAATTTCAAAATGTTTTAAAAGATTTTCTGTCAGACTTTCTGGATCTTGCAAAATGAGCTTTGGTTTTAAGGAAGCTTAAAATTGGACAAAAAGTATGTAGAATTTGAGTGTATTATGTCAAGTTCTTTCTCAACATAAAGTTGATTTCTCTCTATTTTTAGGGACGCGGAATTCTCAGGTCTTTTCTTAAACCAGCAAGGACTAGTATGAGTCAGAGTAAATTTATATCTTACTAGCCGGTACCCTTGGTTTAAAATTGCTTTTACAGTTATGCTTTTATAGTACCTTTTCTAAAGAAAGTTTGAATTGTCATAGTTACATCATGTGATTCTTCCTTTTTCTTTTTTTGCAAACCAGGGAGACATACTACAGCTGTCTTCATATAAACAGTGTGTAAATCAGCAAAGTGCTACTTGGATTCTTTCATTTCTGAATAAGTTAGAAAATGTCATGAGTTACGTTTTTTATTTACCAGCTGGGGATTAATTTTTTGAGTCACACTGCTGAATCTGCATGAGTATTAGCTTAAGCTGTGGAGATCAAAGGGGGTTAGATATGATGCACTAGCGCTGCCTGTTCCCCACTTGTGTATTGCTGGCTACGGAGAACAGAATTCCTTTGTCATACCAACCTGCTGGACCTGCAGGGAATGGAAAAAAGTGTTTGAATTGGTTTCCTGACTTTGAACCAATTCCTAACCACTAATACTCAAATAAGAAGAAAATAAATGTTCTTTTTGTGCCCGTTGAGGTGGTCCTGCTCTCAAAAGTCCACTTGGCATTGCAGCAAGTTCTGGTGGCAATTTCTGAGCTGATGACTTGAACCATTTCAGTGACACGAATTTCTCACACCCAGGGAGCAAATACAGGCTGTCTGCATGTTTTGCTTCAATGAAATCCTTTATTTAACAGCTGGTAGCCTATTAGTCCTTTTTATAATTTATGGTTTCAAACTGACTTTGGAACAGTACTTTAAGAATTTAAATTTAAATAAAACAAATCGAGTATGAAAAAGTGATAGAAATAATAATTTATATTAACTTCATTCCATTCCACCCCTCTTCCACTGGGGCTTAGGTCTTGTTCTAAAAATCAGCAGATGCTTTTAGAAAGGCTCCAGGACACAGTCTCGTCATTGCAGTGTCAGTGCAGTTGATTTCAGTTGCTTGCAGTTTTGTTACATGATTTTTCATAAAATGTGAAGTGTCCCCAGTACAGGGCAGTCTCTTTGGAGGAGTGAGAAACTCTTCTCACTTCCTACTCAGAGACAAAGTGATGGCAACTTGTCCCGCTACTCTGCCACAAGTGTTTTAGGGTAAAAATGCTCATGCTCAGGGCTGCAGTGATTCTCTGTCTTAGTCTTTCTATATGGAAATCTCAGCCTCTCAGAACTTTAAAAGCTGGGATATTATTTTATATTAGTTTTAGAGATAAAAGAAAGAAAATATTTTTTTATTTCTGAGTAATACTCCCAATACAATAAATAAATTACTTACAATAATGTAAGTAATATGGTTAGGAAGATCTTATTTTATAAAACAAAATTTGTAGATAATTAGATTTTATCTTATTATTTCAAATCCAGGGACCCACGGCTGAGTTGCTTAAACGTGTGGCTGTGTATATAAACTCTACTTGCTCTGCGTGAGTTCAGATGTGTTATTTTTTGTATGTCTAATGTTCAGAAGAGGCAAAAGAAATGTTCTGGATGAAGCTTCTCCAAGTGTCAGAATCCATAAATTATGTATCATTTTTCCTTGTTGTCCTGATTTACTTCATGCAAATCCTTAATCAAAGCAGAGGTAGTTTATGTTGAACAGAAAATGAATAGATTCACTTAGAGGTGATTGCTTCTAAATGCAAAGGGTTCACGAGTGTTCTAGGTAACATGAGAAAATATGTTTTACAAAATCTGGATGGAGCTACTTGTTAGCAACATCTACTGCTTGTTTTTCTGGACATGAAATTGGATTTGGCATTTATTAATTCCAGAGAATGCGAGAGAGGAACAACAGATGAATTTTTATGTACATCACAAGGCAGATTAGGAACCTGTATGTCTGTATTAAATCAAACATGCTGTATGGGATAAGGACATTGATCTGTGGGCTCTGTTGAGCTGTCATTTGCTGCCCAGTCCTAATTGCAGAGTAAGGAGTATTCTGTCTGAGTTTGCCTTGTGATATTGGAACTCTGATTAATAAAATGTAGACTGTCCTGAAAAAACAGCCCATGTGAAGCCAAAGGAGATGTTCAAGTTTGGGTGGGCTGCTGATGTCAGAGAGGAATGTGCCTGGTGGTTGTGGGCTGAAAAGCAGATTCGGAGAACTGGTTTGTGTTTGTGTTGGCTTGGTGCTCAGACATTCCTCCTCCTCCCCACACCAGTTCCCAGCTGTGCTCCTGCCAGTCCTACCAGCTTCCTTAGCAATGTTCCGAGGGGCTTCCTTTGCTGCTTCCACAGAAGCCATACAGAAACACTCGATCAAATGCTTCACCAAACAAATTCAGTGTCCTTTTATGCATTCACTTTGTGCTATTTAAGTTTATACTCGGACATGGTGACCAGCAAGCTATAAGTAGGGTCTGGAAATACAGAGGAAGCATTTAAAAAGGAGTAAAATAGGTTTATTGGAATACTGAGCTTTAGTTTTCTCTTCCTTCATTATTATTTTTCAGTTTTTCTGTTAAGTTTTTTTTCAGTGCATCTTTTTGAAACTACAACCCTGCACTTGGACAGACTGACCCTACCTCTCATTGCCCAATAAATCAGTGTACTCACAGCATCAGTTGTAAAATACCCTGTTTCTTAGTTATTTAACTGCAGTGCTTTAAAGGCTTTGGAACTAAAAGCCTTAGTGTTTCATCTTTCTACCAAAAAAGTCTTCATGTGGTTTTAACATTAATAACAGGGAGAGATAATTTACCATCTTCTGGCAGATTCCTGGCTTGGCAGATCAGGCTTTCTTCACACAGGAACTTAGGTTACAAACCCCCCGTGGCAGCCAGCCTGTAAAGGAGGTCTCTGCAGGGCAGGAGTCCCGGTGGCCTGAATTTCACTGGGGCTGTCTCTCACAGCCCAGCTCGTTGCTCTGCAGAGCGGGGAGGCCAGCGCCGCTGCTTGCTGGGCTGGTGTAGCCCTTGGGTATCCTCTGCCAGATGCCATCCTTCCGAGCTGTTCTGGAATTCCAGCATGTGGAATTACTGGCTCTGGTAGTATTGTTGCTGGCGGAGGTCTGTCCATGTGCAGCCCCTCTAGAGGTGAATGAAACTCTCTGTGCCTCCACTGACAAGTGGAGGGGTATCAGTGGCTTTTGTCACCATGGCTTAAATTTTCCTTCAGACCTCTAAATCCTCTGGTGTCAATAAATTGTGTTCTGCTGCAGTGTAAAACATGTGAATCTTCCTGTTGAAATCAAGGTACTGTGTTCCTTATGCAGCCTTTAATTAGGAAAATGTGAAAAAATAAATAGCTTTTATAAAAACGTGCTGACCTACAAGTAGATTCTGTCCTTGAGAAAATCTGTTTCTGGAGCAGTCTTGGCATGCTTTGTTAGATCGAATTCTGGATTAAGTTTTTACTTGTTGCTCAGATCGATCCTTGGTTCCCATCCTCTGCTCAAAGTTCAGCAGAATTAATTCAGCAGAGGCACATGTATGTCCTTTGTAAAACATTAGAGGATTTCTAGGGTGATAAATGTTATATGCCTGAAAGTATTTACATTGCAATTTGGGATACACTGATGCTGTGAAGGTGTGAAGATTAGAGACAATGTTGAAAAACTTTCACTCATTTACATGCTCTCTTGGTATATTTTTTAATGTACAATTTTAAAGTACTTGATTTTCAGGTAATATAAATTCTCTCTTGGTGTGTTTTTTGATGCATAATTCTAAAATATTCCTTTTTCAGGTGACAATGGCCAGAATTGGGATTAACGAGGGTCGCCCAAAGGAGACCTGCGAAACAATACTTTTTGCTCTCCGAATGGCCACGTGGAATCAGATTTTAGATCCCTGGGTGTACATTCTTCTCCGGAAGGCTGTTCTTAAAAACCTGTACAAGATCACAAGTGGATGTTGTGGTGTGCACGTCATAAACTTACATATGTGGGAACTCAGCTCCATCAAGAATTCTCTGAAGGTTGCAGCAATATCAGAGTCACCAGTAAGTTCCAAACAGATAAACCAACAGCCTCTCAGCTCTATGGGACAGTAAAGTTTAACTCAATCTACGAAGAGATGATGGAGGCAGCACTCCTACATGAACAGTACCTTAAAATGAGTTCCAAGACTCTGGTTTGGCATTTGTTTCAAATTGTGAGTGGTTTGCCATTGTTGCTTACCAGTTCGATATTGCTGCTCCAAAAGATGCCCTTGAATGTTTTAATTCACTTTAGAAAACATCCCTTCCAAAACTGGTAATGGAATGTTAAATATATTTTTCCTTTCCATGTACTAAGGTGAAGAGGGCTCTGTATAACTCTCCCCACCAAACCTTTTACCTTAACAGACTTCTTACAAGTGCAAAAGTGATCTCCAGGGTGATTTTTAAAAGGTGTAGATTTTTTCTACCAGAGATAACCCCAAATCCTTCGCAGAATCACTGCTTTCTAGAATAAAGTCAAGCATCCTTGTAAGGGTATTCTATGCTTCAAGGCATTGAATTTACCAATTGTATGTATAAAAGACATTTTGCTTATGCCCAGTTTATTGAATGATCCACTTTGCTTGGTTCATTGACTTGACCTCGTAACTATTTACTGTTCCATGAATTTTTGGGAGAGCTGTAAACTTCATCAGTGTTAGTGTTCCTTTGAAATCACTGACAAAACCTGAGGTTCCCTGTGGGAACACAGAAGCAGATGAGCTCAGCTCAGCTCGGTTGTGTTTTGAGATGTATTGGTGAGCTTTTAGTCTTTTCAACACATTTTGTTGAAACTAACAGGCATAAAGCAATGGTTAGTCTGTGAAAATAGTAGTTTTCCCCTCCTTCCCAAACTGAAGGATGATTCTGGAAGTGTTCCCCTAGTGCATGTACTGAAATACTCACGTGGTACATTGGCTTCATTTGTAAAAAGTCACATGTGTGTCGTGAAAATGTGTGTGACCAAATGAGCACCTCTGCAGGGAACTGCTTTGGGAGCAGGGTTTTGTTTGTGAAAGCAAACTGAATGCTCAGTTTTTGCAGGGTTTGTGTCTGAAGAGCTGAAAGCATTCAATGTATTTGATGGTACCAGAAAATTTTCAGGACAAGTTCACACAGAGGGCCCTTCACCTTTAATGCTGCTAAAAGAAGCTTTGGTTTGTGTGTCTGTGTGCTGTTCAGAAGCCAAAAATGAGAGATACTGTTTTAAGATAGGTCTTTGTTATTTTTACATACTTAACTTCAAATAACTACGTTAGTGAAGTGTTGGTATATTTGAACAAAGTAGTAAAAACAGGTTCACTAAGAAGACAATTTGAGGGACCAAAACTATTCACAAAGTACAAATTCATGTTGTATGTAAGAATAGTTTATAAGTCAGCAAATGAAAACCCAAAAGGTTTAAGTATATCTTTTTAAAAAATTTTTTTAAAGCTATTTCCTTTTTGTTTTAAAAAGGTGGAAAATGAGTGGGTTAAATAACCCTGTAATGACATGGCTTCATTAACCTTAAAGAATTTCTGTATGTGATTTTTTTTTTCTCAGTCATAGTGCTGATAAACTGTGGACAGATTTGATGCTAGTGTAAGTTCTGCACATGAGTTCGGTGTAGTGTAAGTTCTATCACTTCACATGAGTTCTGCTGAAATCTGGAAGCATTCAGTCAGTGTTCAACTTGGCTTTTTCATTTCATAGAATGTGATGTCAGTGTATCTGTTGACATAAATTATTTGTTCTGTATGGAAGATTGTTGTTTTAGCAGCTGCAAAATAATGTTGGTCCGTAAATTGCTGAGATATTTGATCGGTGAATGAAGCTTGAAAATGTTCCATTTTGTTATGTGAATAAATGTAGCTTGTGTAGTTCATTCTGGTTGGCTTGTAAAACAACAAAACAAAGTTTTGTATATGTATATGTGATTTCTTATATTTTGTGTACTAATACACATTGAATGTAAATTGCAAAGCCTCATTAAAGTTATCAAATGGTATCCTGAGAGTTATGGTGTTTTTGTGTAACAAAAAAATCCCAAGTTGTTAAAAATAATCCTTACAACAAAAAACCTCACACTGGATTCAAGCCAACCACTACCATCCCCACGTGTGCTGTCAGTTGTGAGGGCAGAGAGGAGGCCAGTGAGAATTCAGATGAGAGGTACCAGTGTTTGTACATGGCTGTCGCATGAGCAGCCCAGGGCAGTTGGTGGTCTGAGGCAGACAAAGTCATGTTCTGATGACCCATGCTTAGAAAATGCAAATGAAAGTGGAACTGAGGCAGTTTGGTGCTTGGGATGAAAGTATTTTTATCCAAATATCTGCTTGTGTTTCACATACACTATGAATCCTGAAAAAAAAGTGAGTTTTGCTGTTAATATTTTGCCTTGCTCAGTGATGGTAGCCTGCAGAGGCAGCTCAGGATACAGTCACCCAAGGACCTGTTACCACTGAAAGTGACTGGATCATCATTTCATTTCATCTCACAGAAGAGCCAGCACCATACTGTGTTGTATGATTAGCAAGTTATATGTTTTATGGAATATGAGATTATTAAAAAGCAGTGGGATGGCTTCACATTAGGATCTGAGTATTGCCCAGGCAGGGAGCAAAGGACAGGCTGCTTAGCAATGTGCTGATGATCTCTTTAGAGGTTGGCTAACGATGTGAGCAGTCATGAGCTGCCTATTTACTGCTGGCAATAATTAGTGCCTCCAGAGCAAGCAGGGCCGATAAGTGCTCTGGTGGGAAGAAAGTGAATCTCATTTCTGACTAATGACTGAGGAAATCCTCAGGGTGGGAGAATATTTTAATCTAATTGGGATTTTAAGCAACGACAGGCTATATAAGAAGCACGTTATCCTAAAATGAGGTCCTAGCCTGGGCTGAATCAACGTGCTGAAGGAAAGAAACCATCAGTAACCAGTTGCTCATCGCGGGGATTGTGCAGATACATGGAGTTTGTTACCTGGATACAAAGATGGAGAGCAAGGTTCAAGGTCTTTTAGCTGTGATTCTTGAGACAAAGGGTCTACCTTGTGTGTTTATTTTCAGATATCTGTATATTAAGTGTTTTTATTAATTTAGTCTGCTACGTTAGCAACAATTTCAGGAATGGCAATATGTACTGGTTCTGTAGCCATGGTGATAGTTTAGGACAAGATGTTGGGACCTTTCAGATGTGCCTTACCTGCCAATGCACTGCTGCAGGATGTTACAGGTAACACAGCACTTCACTGAGTGATGGCGTAGATTGGAATGAGATTTGATTTTCTTGGGAAAAGTGCTCAAATGCCAAGGGCATTTACAATGCCTGTGGCGACTTTTATTGCTTCCTTGAAAAACCCCAGACGCTTTTCAATTTTCACTTCTATGATCAGCCACCATTAAAAATGGCAAAACTGGTCTTTCATTTCAGCAAACAATGACTTTCTATTAAGGGTTGTTGCATTATATTGGAAGTATTTACGCTTTGAACAGACTATGTTTTCCTGCTGAATGTCAGTTAATTTTGATACTTACTTGGAAATTTTAAAATACTAATAGTGTGATGCTGTTTCAAAAGTGAGATAAAAGAGGGGCTGTTTAAAATGCATTTTGTGTTCTTGAGATAACCCCAAGTTTATAGCTGCAAGGAAAAAAACCAATCATGAGTTCCAGTACCCCTTGGCCATCAGCTTGTATTGAGGGTGTATCTCAGGTGGAAAATATTGCCCATTAGTGCTGTGTTGATTGGTTCAGTAAAAACATGCTTTGTATTCTCATAAAAATGACATTTTAAGGGCGTGTTGCTCCTTACCAGTGACTGCAGCAGTGTGGGGAGTGGTGGTGACAGGTGTTGTGTGTCTCACAGGTTCTTGTCTTGGAAACTGGAGCTGGGCAAACAATGGGTAAAATATCATATTTGATTCTCTGCATGGAGCAGCCACTATCACGGCTTGCTTTCTGGTGACCATTAATACATCCAGTTGGGTAATTTGGAGGCAGACCTTTTTATGTTCTAAACAGAACAATTCAGACTATCAAGTAAACCGCTCTCTCTACACCAACATGTTTGCTGTTGATTTTACTCAGTTCTTTTGGGATCCCATGCCCTTGGTGGGAGGAGGTCAGGCTAGTGAGCAGGACCTACACTTAAGGATCATTAGAGATCCTTAAATATTACTCACAGATTCTTTAACTCATACTTTCTTCAGGCTTTCCTGGTTATTTAATTAGATCTCATTTTTTTTCTGGTGAAGGCTGAAAGGCAGTGACAGTTGCAGGTTTTTATCATCTGTTACTGCTTTGCCCTTGGTAAGTAGTAATCCATACTTTTTCTGATTTTCAGTTCACTTTAATAGTGTCTGGGAAATCAAAACAGATTTGGAGTTTGAACCTTTTGTAGCTGATGCTTTACTTTTATGCAGATGGATGCAATACACATATGTGGTCCACAGTTTCTGGCTCAAGTGTCTTGAATGCTATCTTTGAGTACAAAGTTTGTTAGGTTTTTTCGAGTTTTTTTGTTCCTTAAGGGATACCACAGGAAAAAGTTCCATCCAGCTCTGGAGAAATGTACAGGTGATTTATGTTTAGAAGAGGTAGGCAGTGCAATCGAGGAACAGATCTGCTGGCAGAAACAGGGATTTGAGCAGAGAGCCTGAAAATTGTGCAAGCCCTAAACCATTAGGGTCTTACTCAGTACAATTTATTCATAAGAAACAGAAAACAAACAAACATAATATTTGCAGCAAGTTACAGGAAGAATTAATAACTCAAAAATGCCAAAGGTCGAGTCAATCACAACAGTTTGCTGTAATAGATCTGACCCTCCTCGTGCGGGGGAAAGGCTTCCTGTAAACACTTCAGCAACTCCAAGTGATGATGCTTTAAGAACAAACCCATTTACTTCACTTGTCCCTTTCTACTACATCCTGTAAACAAAATTACATCTGAAGTGACTGGACGATGGTTATATATTAAAAATATGATTTCAAATGCAATTTAAGAAATTGTTTATAATTAGGATAAGTTAAAAGAGTGACATAGATATATGAAAGACTTGGTTTCTTAGCAACACATTCATGGAGTCTTTAGAAAAAAGTCCTGTGGTTGCAGGAATATAAACATGTATTATCTAGCTGTTTAATTTCAGCTCCATGGTTGCAAAATAAATACTTTCTACAGAAGTTTACAAAAATGAATCCATTTCAATTAAAAAAAAAAAACCAACCTACTTTCAGTAGGAGGTTGACAAGTTAAAATACTTGAGGCAAAAAAATTGTTACAGTAAAACATCTCTATGAAGCAGCTACCCTTCCCAGCAAAAGTTCGTGTGTGTATTTACTTTCTTCTGAAGGCAGCAGCAGAAAAATAACTTACATTCTGTTGTAAATGATAAATAAGATATTTGTAATCTGAAACAATTTCTTCATTGGATTGCATCTTTTGGTCCTATTTTTGCTTCAGACGTGCTGAAGGCAGAGCTCTGTGGAAGTGAGTGGAATGTAGAACAATCCACGCCAAAGCAGCCTGGTAGCCCAAAGCAGAACTTTTGCAATGGCACTTGGACAAGTGAGAAAGTCTAAATTTAATTTCAGGATTCAAATTTATTTTTAAAATTCCTGACAAGCAGTGACCTCCAGTAATTTCTAGGATGCTTTAATTTTTATGCATGAAGTTCCCCAGGTGCCCAAAACACCACGTGTGGTCTGCTGCTCCTGGTCTATGTAACACAGGCACAAGAGGAAGATGAAAAACACAGACTTTTACTCCATGATTGCCTGAAGTAATTCAAGCCCTGCTTCCTAAAACAGTAATTTGACATTTTTCATCTCTGTTGAAGAAATTCTGTTTTGTCTTTAAACTGAAAGAGGGTAGATTTAGATTAGATATTGGGAAGAAATTCTTTCCTGTAAGGGTGATAAGGCACTGACACAGATTGCCCAGAGAAGTTGTGGATGCCCCATCCTTGGAAGCATTCAGGATCAGACTGGATAGGGCTCTGAGAAACCTGGTCTAGTGGAAGGTGGGCAGGGGGAGTTATGTTTCTAAATGATTTCATGTTTCTTGCACAAATTCTCAGCCATGTGTCCCAAATCACACTTGTTGTCAGTGCAGCTAATTCTAATCTGTGTTTGTGGTTGATAGAACAGGAGTTCTTGTTGCTGTTGTCATGGTTAGACACTGGACACAATGCCAGTGCCCCATGAAAATATATTTTTTACTAATAATGGTTGTGAGATGTGATCAGGAACAGAGCAGAGCAGGCTCCAACTTTAGAAATAAGAAAAAAAAACTTTATTAATCTATACTAAAGGAAAGAAACACATGAGAAACAGAAATGAAAACTCTCTGAAACATTCTTCCTCCTCCCAACTTCCACCCTTCCCTCAATCAGACAAAACCTTGGATTTCCTGATCAGTTAACAATACTCAAATAATCAATTCTCAGTCCATCACAGAAGAGAGGAGTCTCTCTTGCAAACCATAGTGTCCTTCCATGTCTGGTGCTCTCACCACCATCCATGGACCGAAACTGCCCTCAGGATTCAAGGATGCTTTGCCAAGTACCACAAGCTCCGTTTTTGGGACAAACCGTCCCCCCCATTTTATAACCCCTGGGGGCCGAGGTTTTCTTCTGCTCTGAAGAGAGGGGGCACGACCACACCCTCTTCCTGGTCTTCTGCTCCGAAGACAGAGGGCACCACCCCACCCTCTTCATCCTCTCTCCTTCTTCATCCACTTAGCATCAGCACCACTGCAGCAGGTCGCCTCATCTGGCATCCAGCCACTGCATCCACCTAAATGCAGTCTCACGTATTAAAGACAGATTGTTCAGTCTATGGCCATACAAGATAAGTCCAGCCATAAGCCACTCCATCATCTCCTCCCACCGAATTCTTCCCATCAATTTCTCTAACGTCACAGGATTCCAGGCTGTCTCTCTTCTCACTCCAAAGCACTGCACAGGAGGATTAATGTTTCATAAAGCTTTCCTTTCCCAAGGAAGGGAAGGGTTAAAAAAGTCTCAGTCTCTACTGCCAGGACTCTCAAGGCCGGGAACCTCCCCCGCTCCAACTCTTTGGCCGGCACAAACACAGTCTCTCTCTCTCTGGGGGTGGCGGGGCTAGAGAACCATCTCCTCGTCTCTCCACCCTTCCATCCTGCAGAAGCCGGCTCAGTCCATTCCCTTCCACCTCTCTCTCTCTCTCTCTCCGGGCTCCGGCCTACCTCTCATCCTCAGGCCGCATGGCTTCAGGCTGCATGGCTGCCCCCTCCCCCACCCAGGCCCAGACCTTCAGGCCCCAGGCTGGGCGGGGGAGGAGATCTGCTCCCTTCACTGACCGGAACACAAAAGGAAGTTCCTCTCTGATTCTCTTCTTTATCTCCCTATGTTCTCAGAGGTGACAAATCTCTTCAGTGGTCACAGAAGGCGTCAATATTCTCTCCGACCACTGACTGGTTTGACTATAACTTCCTTAAAAAACTCAATTTCCTGTCAAACCAGGACAGCTGTGCTTACTTTTTGACACACTTATGCCTTCTGACAAAATCTTTGGTGCGCTCTATATTTCTGATAAGTGAAGTTCTTTCTGGTTACGCTTCTTGCAGCTGTGTTGCCTGCAACCATGGGACTTCAGCGGCGATCCCCTTTAGTTTCAACTTTGAGCAGTCCAAACCAAACAACCTCTTTGACTGCACATCCTGAAACATTTAACAGAGCACATTAACGTTGTGCTTACTGTTCTACATCATTTCCTAGAAGAGAATGGTCACTTTTATGAGAATGCGATGGCAGTATCAAATTTTAACGATGTAAAATAAAATATCTCCTTCAGGTTTATCTCCTCCAAATGCTCCCATGTGTTACATGATTCTTTGCAAATACTTTTAACCTGGAGATACTTTTTACAGCTGTACAGCAGTCCATAGAATTAGAAACTTGCAGACTAATAGCATATGGAAGAACAATGGTAAAAGTTTTTTTGGGAAAAGCTGAAATGAAAAACCCCGCATTTTCTTTCTGAGTGATTTAGAAAATAGTCTAAGGTGTCTGAATCTTAATCTTACATATGGTGCCTTACTGGTCCTCTGCCTCCGTCATTTACAACCATCATGCAAGGACTCGTGTTGTGCAAGTAGTGAGGATTCCTGAGAAATGTAGCAAAATCTCCAAGAAAGAAATGCAATCCCTTTTAAAGTAAAATTATTTTGTTAAAAATGCTTATAAACTGCATGAGGTCGATCACAGCTCGTTGTTCTCTACTGCTGTCTGTTTGAAGAATACCAAGTCAAAGCAGCTCGGGGATGTGCTTGATGTGCCAGAGCCACAGGTCCCTGGCACCTGCTCTGTGAGGAACCCATCCAGTGGGTGTGAGTAGGAGCTAATGGCCAGAAGGAAGGAAAGTGGTCTGGATGATTTAACCTGCAAAGCAGGATAAACGATTCTCATGTGTCTAAGAGTTGTTTATATTTTTAGGCAGAAATATCAGTCTTTGTACCTTGATCTTCTCTTCCGAGGAATCATTAATCCACTTGAGGGAGAGATTAATGTTTGCTATGATGTTTTACTGGTTCAGAGCCATGGAAGCAGTAAAACAATTTTGTAAGTATTTGCAATGTTTAGTATTACATTTTATGTGGTATGCTTACTGCAAGCCTATTCCTCTTGTAACCACTGTCAGAGTTCATATTGACTTTGATGGAATGGTTTTCAGTTTTAGAAGATTTGACAGAGCTGTAGCAAAACATTCACTGCTTGAAGAAATACTGATATATTTTGAAATTACTTCCTTCTACCAAATAACTTACAACTTGACACAAGATAATTCCATAAAATATCACTCACTGCTTCATTTCACTCCCAAACAAATACTCACATTTCACCATGTTTGGCTGGTGGGTTTCTACTCTCCTAAGTGTCATCTTGGAAAACAGTTTATTTCCCAAGAAATAGTTTATATGCTTCTGGTGATCTAAAAGAAATGCACTATATGATTTGCAAATACATAGAGGACAACCAGGTTTCTCTACAGAGCCTTTGCAAGCTATTTCAAAAAGTTCAGATTTCAAAGAAAGTGAAAAAATGCCAAGTGAAAGTTAGCATCATTCATATTTCAAAAGTTACTTTTGTTCTTAAAACACTTCAGGTCATCAAGCAGGAACTCTGCTTTTTGCTGTAATTAAGCAGGGATGGTTCTTCCAACTTACGTGCCTCTTTATTAAGAATCATCCAACTCACTGAAACTAATTTTAGAAGATGATATTTTTATCAAGGGATAATGAATTATTGTTACAGGGATATCCCAATAATGAACTATCATCTACGGCGTCAAAAAGCTGTACTCGTTTTTGGTCAGCAGTTTGTGCTGTGTATTGTCATGCTAGTGCTGAAATGTCAGCAGTTCATGATAAATGGTCTGAGTTTAGGGTGGTAATCTGCAGAAAAATAACATCCTGAGTCAAAGCCTTGTTAAGGTTACATGTGAGTGCTGGTGGCTCCTGCCAGTGAGTAATTCGTGTTGTAAGGTCATGCATACCATGTTTTGCTTAGTTCATTTTTCTTTCTCAGATATAAAAATTAGAAATGCCATTTTGATTTTAGAGCTATGAATAACAGGAGACTCAACCCAGGATGAATGTGTCTGCGCACCACATGTTTTCCAAAGAAATACAGAATTACGATAATTTTCTAGTGTAAAGGTTTAGCAGTGAAATAGATTAGGAGTTGCCAATGATATTCACAGTCATCATTTGCACGCCTTTTTAATTTTCTTACATAGACAAGGCTTAGGAAATGTAAATCAAATCAAGAATCATGTCATACTATAGAAAGTACGTGTCTAAGTCTGATCTCAGTCCTAGTGTGAGACTTGGATCCTGGATATGTTAATTGTAAGTGAGATCACAGAACATCTGGAAAAATCCTGCATGACAAAACCAAGCCAATAAGACTTCAAAAAAGGTAAAAAATTCTCAAGTGTGGTGTTGTCTGGTATACTTGTTTTCAGAAAAATTATGTAAAGAACAGATGGGGAAAGTTACAGCTGTAGCCGCCTTGGATTTCAAAACAGCTTTTGACAGAGTCCAGTGCCCTGATCTGAATGGATGAGCTTAGTCTGTATCTTCATATCTTAATCCATATCTCCAAACAAGGAAAACACTTGGCTGGGGAGAAGGAAAATTGTCTAAAGCGGGTTAAATGACAGTGTCACACGTATGGCAGCCAAGCCCGAGCAGAGGAGACCCTGTTTGTGACCGTGACCATGCCCCTGCCAGGAGAGAAGGCCATGTGGCAGCGTTTCCCATCTCTTTCATGCTGCAGGTTGCTTCAGAGAGACCCCAGATAAATCCCACTTGTCAGCACTCCCCACGGTCTTCCGAGTGATGCTGCAGTGGTCGGGATGTGATGCTTCAGCAAGTGGCAGGACACCGAGGAAGCCCTTTGGGGGCGGGGGACATTGCTGAGTGCAGCTGCCCTGGCGTGTGAGCATCCTCGGGAGGCTGGGTGGGGCAGCAGAAAGCCCTGCCAGCATCCAGCATCTGCAGATCCACCCTGCAACTTCCGTGGTAGGTGAAATCTCTTATACTCAGCCAGGATGAGAAACGTTGGCCTAAAGCTGGGATGGTGAGATGATTGTGAAAAAGGAGGAAAAAAAGTCAGTCCTGTAGTAGATTTTTTTTTGAATAATAAAACATTTCATTTGAAATACAGTTCTGTAAGAACCTGCTACCCAGAGGGCAGCTCTAGTAAGGCACTCATTCCTCAGGGAGACTGAGGCCACTTGAGAGTAATAACTAATTATAAATGTTCCTGCTTACCTCAAGTCTTACTGACTACCTGCAGTCAGAACAAAGAAATTTCTCAAACAAGCCTGTGTGGAAGGTAGGGGCAGCACTTGGGCGCAGAACAGGAATTCCTTATTTACTTGATGCACTTGGTTTTCCTGCCCCAGGTGGCTTAATAAAATCATTCTGCAATGTGGTTGGTAATTTCTTGTCAAGGAGTTCACCTGGAGTGTAACAATGTCAGAGAGAGATGAGTACACATGAGTAAAAAGTCTACATAAATTCAAGGAACATTAGCATTTTCTGTGGAAAGTACTACTGCTGCTTTTGTGAATTTGAAGAGAAATTAAAGAAAATCTGGGTGATTTTGTGATGGTATTTCTTCTGTTATGTTATACCTGGTAGGGGAGAAGTATTCTTTTTCACTTCATTTGTTATGAAAGTGGGACTCATTTTTGAGGAGACCTCAGGTTCTAGAAATCCACGTACAGTAACAATGCCCCTTCAAATTCAGATTTATTAAATGCAAATGTTGCCCAATTGGGACTGAATCAATTATTTTTACTCACATGGAAAAACAGTGTAATTGCTAATCATAGCCTACTACAGAAGAAACTACCACCAAAGCAATCCATTAGAAAGAGGAAAAGCTACCCCTAGCACTTCATTCAGCACTCCTATTGCCAAACTGTCTTGTAACTTCTATTTTTCATCTTTCCTCTATTTTTATGCCTCTTCTCCATTTTAATTGCTTTGTATTGTCATTGTCACTGGTGGGAATTACTGGCAGGAGTAATGAGAACTGACCCTGTTACCCTTCTGGTACACTTTTGTGTCCTACTTCCTTCCCCCAGCTCTCCATCTCTCCTGCTTATCTTTGGGATGATGAAATGCTCATCTCCTCCACTACTTTTTTATAAGCAGCTCAAGATCACCAGCAAGATCAATGTACAGTGTCTTTCAGAGTAAGAAGTGATGTAAAAACACTGAGTTACAAGAGAATAAACAAACTGAGAACCACTATCAGTCAAATGCACATGGCAGAGGACTGAATGTAACATGATGCAGGTTTCTTTATACTGTACATTCACGGTTGCTCTCAGCCTGTCTGCTGTGCAGATCAAGGAGTGCAAGGGTGGGTGTTATGACGGTCACCTTTTTGAGAATATTTCTCTTTGGAGGGCACATCCTGGACAGAACTAAGTCTCACCTCGGGGGGCATGAACAGTGCCTGTAGCCCCATCTCCTCACTAGGACGGTCTGCTTGGCGAAAGGAATCCCAACAGCTTTGCTGCATTTCCCCTGCTTTTACCACAAGGAACAACAGTGAGAACATGAGGGGAAATGAGGACTGTGCCACTAATTAAATGACTTTTATGAGCTGTGCTTACTAATTCCTTTTTTTTCTTCCCCCCAGTATTAACAAACATTTATTACTGCTTGCAGACAAAATGAGAAATAACAGTGGTCATGCTCTAAAAATGGGTTCTCCAATGTCTTTTCAAATTGCCATAAACTCTGCTACCAGTTTAGAGTGGCTTGTTCTGATTTGGGGCTGAGTTTTATTTACTGTGATGGATTCCACTGCTACTAACCCATGATGATTCACATCACAGTCTATCATGAGTGCCTCGTGTCTGCTCGCCTCTTTAATGCCTCAAGTAAACATGACAGTCAACAACTTCAGAGCCTGCCTGAGATAAAAATAAATGTGTGAGTAGGGTTAAAACAATGATGCTCAGTAATGTCTCTTGTGCTGAAGACAGTATGTTCAAGTTTTGTCATCCAGAGAAAAGGGGGGTCTGGGTGAGTTCTTCAGTTATGGTTATGAGGGAAGTTTCTGCTTATGTGGGGAAGATGCGTAAGTAGATATCCCATTCCCCCCAGATGTATTAATTTATGCTAAACTTGTTCAGTATTTTCTGATAGCTCTGTATGTGTGAGGCAACATGCCACTATTCTACTCTTCACCAAAACAATTTGGGAGTTGCAAGAAAAAATGCAGTCACAGAGCACAGGCTCCACAGGTTTCTGGCTGATTTTGGACCACTAAAAATGTACATTTCTGTCCCGTTGTTCGACTCTGCTCAGTTTTTTTGACTGGATAGAGCACAATTTATTTATATTTAAAATAATTTTTAATTAAAAATTTCCTACAGTGGCAGAGATCTGACAAATATTTATCAAAATCTTTGCAATTACTCTAAATTCATTAATCTCTGAACAAAATCCCATATGCGTTAAAAGACTAATCTGACAGGTATCCTCTTGACACAACATGACAAAACACAAAAATAGATCCTTGATTATTTAAAATATCCCAAGGCTGTAAATGAGCCTGTTAGAAGACTTTATTGTCTTTCATCCAACAACAAAACACAGATGCCTTCTTTGGGGCCCAAAATGGATGTTATAATGCCAGCATCCAAATCTTCCAGCCAGCTTCATTCCTCCAGACTGCATGTTTTCCTAATTTATTCAAAACTCTTTGCATGATAATTGTAACTAACTTGAATTGTTTGAGTTAGAAGTGTGGTGGGACTCTAAGCAGAAGGAAAAAGCTGGGATTGTGGAGTGGGTAAAAAAAGCAAGACAGAATGAAGATTTTCTTTAAGCACCTTTAAGGGATTTTGAGAGATAATGAAAATTAACATTTTTATTAAAAAAGCAAACTTTGTTTATTTTCAAAATATTGGTAAGGGGCACAAATTGCTATTCAGTCCCAACCGAGTAGTATGTAATAAGAGTCCATGTTCACTAGAAGTCGAAAAATGTCATGTGTTACTGTTTTTAATGGTCATATAACCTGTTTGTTGTATGGCTGCAGCACTCAGGGTAGAATGCCAAGTGTAAGAAGTTCCCTAACTATCCACATTGTTTTTTACTTGTGGGATCTTGGGATTCTGAGTAAATGTGGAATGAGACACAGAGTTCTGAAGGTGCTAGTGAGAATTCCGTTTATTAACACCTAGTTCTCATTTTTTTTTGTATTCTATTTTAATAGAAAAAAGTTTCTTGAAATGACCTGAAAGGTGTGATACAGATTTATGTGAAGTTCAACTTCCTATTACACTTCAGAATTCAAAAATGGCTGAAACACAATTTATTTTAATTTTTCACTTCTTATTTGGTGTGGAAATTCAAGTGCTGTCCTCTGTGTTGGTGCCATGGTTGATTTTTTTCTTTTTTTTTAATGTACCAAGAAATGGGGCTTTTGATTCTCTTGAATGTTTAGGAATCTATTTGGGCACTGAAGCCACGGAGACATTTTTTAATGATGTTCACCTTATCTTAATTTCATTATTCTCGGTGAGAAGATAAAGGGATTTCCTTTCAGTTATATGTCAGTAAATCAACAGATGCTTAATGATACAGCAGTCAAAATAGGCAAAGACACTCATGTGATTTTCATTTTTTAAATACTAGCTACAAACTCAGCCACAAACTCAACCACAAAAAGCCCTATGAGCTTTTATATTTGAAAAGCAAAAGTCCAGAGGAAATGGAGGGCTGTATTTTTCAGTCTCCAAAGGCCAGAGAACTTTCACATCCATCTTCAGTCAAAGTAAGCTGATCTCCTTGTTACCATCACAAGCGGTGGACACTGTGTGCTATACTGTAAGTATGTGTGGTGAATAGAGCAGTATTTATCTCTCATGCCTTGAAAGGAAAACAACTTGAAATAAAAAAAACCCCAAACCCTGAAAGTAAAGCAAAGGAGACCTTGGTCTCCACTGCTTAAGTTGTGTTTACTTGGGAGGGACGGCCCCATTTGTGTAAGAGCAGATTATAATATTCAGAGTCAAACTGTGAGAACAATAAGGAGGTAGAGGTGAATCCTTTATCTGGATGCCATTAGTCAATTCTGACTGCTGCCAGCAGTGTGTGCACACTTCAGCCACAGCTGCACTTTCTAAAGCATTGACTTGTACTTCATTTATCTGCCTTGGAATAATTTTTTGAAGGCAAGAAATTACTTATTTGAGCTGGCACAATAAATATAGGTATGTAAATAGGTATTAATATGCTTTAAAATGGCTATTAAAATGAGGGAGGCATGATTAAATCTGCAGAAAGATTCAGTCTTGGATTTGATTATCTTCTCACAGTGATGGAAATAAAAAGCATTTAATGGAAAAACAAAGCCACACTAAGCAATTTAAGGCTATGCCAACGCTTCATGCTCCAGTATGCAGTGGAGTGATACCTTATCTCAGTTCAAATAATGTAGCAGGAGTATCAGGAGCAGTGCCTGTGCAGTATGAAGCCTTGCAAGGCGGGCAGGTATTTTGTAACGGAATCCAAGAGATGGCCTTGAATTCATTCCGAAAATTGGCTCATAATAAATGTACATGGTTCAAATGAATATGAAAGAAACTAGTATACTGTAAAATTTACTAATTTGGTTCTATGTTCTAGCTGAATTAAAATTGTGGAGTTTATAGGTAATCTAAGTCACATCATACAAATAATACACAAACATATTACTTAGTAGTAGATTTAATAATTACAAGAGAGATAAGATTTGTTTGCAAGTCCTTTTCCTGAAATTTAATACGGATCTCTTGCTAGGTTGGATTATATGGGGCAGGAACTTTGATCCTGTTTCTAGCTGAAATGGCAGAAGAAACCTGCCTGTCTCTGGTTATTTCTTTGCTACAAATATGAAATAGCACTGTCATGTTGACTTGAACAGAAAGAGCAAGCAGAAATATGGTTTATAAACAGTGGCAGCCAGGCTTGCTGAGCACATACGTGTAGTCTGTCTTGAGAGCAGGCAGGAAACAGGACACTCTGGGACAGGTTAGCACAACTGAGTGAGGATTCGTAGGAGCTGAGGCAGATCTCAAAATGGGCAGGTGGCTCACAGTCATTCAAAGTGTTGTCATGAGCATCTGCATGGATCAGGCTCAGGCAAGGTGATCTCAGTCCTGAAGAAAATCAGTGGCCCAAGTGTAATGTCCCTAATCACCTATCCCACCCCTGTCCTGCTCTGTGTATGGCAGGGGAGGGTGGGCGAGCTGGACCCTTTTCTAATGAATTCTGTGTCCCTGAATCCTCACAAAGGATGTTCATTGTCTGCGTGTTTGCAAGGAGGTGGCAATGAGCCCATCTGTGAGACTCCGTGAGAATTCCAAGTAGAACCAGTTGCACTTGCTGAAGTTTGAAACATTAACCTTTTGCTTGAAATAGTCGTGTTGGATGGCTTCCTGAAGGAAGTTTTTTGGGAATAAAATCAACTAAAGCAGTTCAGCTGTCTGTGAAGAGGACTGGGGAATGATTTGTCATTTGGCTCACAGCCGGTGGGAAAAAAAGTGAACGATTGTTTTGTGGTGCATATGTACATGAACCATAAAATTTGGCTCCAAAGACTGTCTAAATTGTTAAGAATTTTCTAATTTCTGAGTGCTTAATTTTAAAACCTTCATGTCTTTAACAAAGTTTTTCATTAGTTGTAAATGTAATAAAAAAGCTTACCTTTATAAAAAAACTTGATTAATTATAAAACCCCATCAGAAATTACCTGAGGTGTTCACCAGACAGAAAATAGATAGTCTTTCTTTGGGCTGTATCCATTCTGAATTTCTCTGGAATTGCACCACGTTTGTGTCTTTCACGATGGGAACAGTATCTGAAGTTGCTGTGATAGGGACAGGTTGAGGTAGAAAGCACAAAGTGTTGTGTGGGAAATGAGGAGGTTTGGAGCTCAGGTTAAAGAGCAGCACACAGGTCCTGGTCCTGGGAGTGCTGCTTGCTGGAAGCCTGGACTTCAGGCTTGGTGTAAAAATGGAGGCTGTGGTGTAAAAACACCTTTTCTTACAACACTGAAAAATAACAGCATTAACAGGACAACCTCCATCACTGAGTTACTCCATTGACACAGTTACGATGAAGAGGTCAATTGTATATTTTAGGAGACAAAATTTTTTAGTCAAAAGTACAGTTTGTTTTTTGGAAATAAAACTTACTTTTGAGCACAAAAAGCTATTAAAACCTCATAAAACTTCTAGCATTTTGTGTTGGAGAGGAAATAGTTTTTAGTTCTTAAAAAGTAACGTATTTTCTTGCTTCCCCTGTTTCCTAGTTCTACGGAATAAATTTTAATCAGATTATACATAAAGAAAAATTTAAGAATATATAGAAAACTTTGATTTTAGAAAAAGTATTGTTTCAAACTATCCTTCCCCCCCACCAGTTTTATCTGCTTTCACATAAGATACTGATAGTCCCATAACTGCCAGCAGTAAAATAATCACATCTAACTATTTGTAGATGTTCATATTTTTATCACAGATATATATACTTTCTTGGGATCATACACCAAATGAAAATGAATATGCAGTGTTAAAAATCGATAGCATTGCTGAAGTAGTGAAAGAGACAAATTATTTAAACTTTTTTTTCTCTTGAATGGAGTGTGTCTGTACATAAACAGAAGTGCACACACACATAGACATGTGTAACACAGCATAAAAGTTTAGATTTAAAAGAATTGAAGAAAAATCCAAGCCTTACCCTTCCCTTTATAATTATTAAAAT
>WEIT01031842.1:28654-39773 GCA_013389985.1 Dryoscopus gambensis | reverse complement strand
AAAACACCACATGTAACTTAAACAAATAACAGTTAAGAGTATTTATTCTTGAAATAATTTTTTAACTACTACTGAAGCAAAATAATTTTTATTCCTATGAAAGCTTGTTTGGGCCTTATATTTGTTTGTTTCTTTGTTTTCCAGAAAAAATAAAAAGGAGGAAATTTTTCAACCAATTTAATTTCCCACTAGGGAAGTCAATAGAGCTAAAGCTAATATTACAGATAGCTATAGGAAACAGAAAGCTATATATAGATAAAACATAGTTCATAGATAAAACAAATACAAATAATCCAGGTTGTGGTAAATGGGATCTGACTTTTTTTAATTAGAATTTTTTAAACCTCCTTATCTAAGCCCTTATGTGGTCTACTTTTCCATTTGTTTGCAGAGCTCTCTATCTTTTCTGGTTTTCTTCCTGGATTTTTTCCCTTTGCTGCATTCTTTTTATCAGCCCCTTTAAATCCAACTTAAAAAATACAAAAACATGTAAGACTGAAGCAAGTTCAGGAGAGTTTGAAGTTGGAAATAACTCATTCCTGGTTTACGTTCTCTGTTGTATTTATGATTAGTTACTTGAAATGAGCAATGTTTTCTTCCAATACCGCAACTTGTTAAAGCTTTTCTGTAATCATATTTCTCACTGTTAGAAAGGTTTACTTCATTAGATTTGATCTGACTCCGTGCATGTAAATAGCATGAACATAGTTTGATCTATTGCTCTTCCTTTTAGGAAGAAAATGAAAACTAGTAATTACATTCTAATGTCTAATAAAAGCCATTTATAACTAAATGCATACATATGCAGGATTCTGTTTTTTGTAGCTTGAAAATGTTCAATTTCTCATGTGAGTATATGGTACAGATGAGGAGAGAACTCACCTTAGAAACATAGTCTCTATTTACCTAGGTTATCTTGTCATAGTTTACAACATAAGATTCTTCCTGAAAGCTGAAGTAGAATATGTGCCTCACAATTGAAATGATCATTCAGTCAGATCAATATACAGTGGATACAATAAAACATGATTTTCAAAATTTTTTATAAAACTGAAAAGTGAATCAGAATCTATTACATATGTCAGGGGGTTGGGGGTGGGTGGGGTGGAATAAGTAGCTGAATTACATTTAACTAAAACAAACAAACAGAAAAGTTAAAAGAGCAAATCAAGGTCATATGCATACATCTCATAAAGGTACTACACTAAAAAATTTGTTACAACTATTCAGTTATTTATCATTCATTTTCATATGGAAATCATTATCTGCACAGTTTCAAAATTACTATGATGCCGTGTTTCTTGATCAGTTAGAAAAAAAGAAATCAAAACAAAGTCAACACATTCACAAAACTCAAAGGTGGACTAGAAATTCAGCTGCTTTTTAGCAGAGTGGTGCTCCTTGATACTAAGAAGTAGCTTTTCAGAGAAGATTAGTGATGAACATGAAGTTAGTTTGGATCCGTGAGCTACTGGTTGCTAAGCCCTTTAGAGAAATCCAGTTGATTACTGAATATTTAACCATGTGTCAGTATCTTCTGAAATGCTGACCCAACTTGTTTATGTTGAAAAAGTAGTCTTTAGTACCACAGATGTCTTTTAGCCTTCAAAATGGTCAATAGCTGTACATGTAGTCCAATAATTTTGTAAGCCTGAAATGTGTGAACCTGAGAGATGTGGTTGCATAGGATGACACATTTAAGCAAACAGGTTTGCAGTTATTGAGATACATCTCAATAACAGTTAAAGAATTCCTTAGCTGCACTTGAATAATTTTGGAAGTTCTTCAGAAAGGTCTTCGTGAAAGTCAGGCCATGCATTCTTTCTTATTAGGAACCTTGTAACAGATCCTTCTTCATCTAGGAAAGGAAGGATTCGCTCACTCTGACTTAGCTTTGTCAGAGTGCCAAATTAGAAATGGACTGGACAGCAAAAATATAAAATGTCTGCAGGAGAAGAATGAAATAAAACCTTTCACTTCATTGTGTGACTATAAGTGCAGTGGAAACTCAGACAAAGAAGAAATCTTATGAAAATATTATCAAAAATGTTTAAATGATTCAAGGATATTTGGGTATATTTATATAGGCTATTAAGTCTAGATCAGAAGAACTGTTGCAAGATCTACCATTCAAATCCTAAAACCAGAAATAAATTTTCCTAGGCTCAAACCAAACCAAACCAAACCAAACCAAACCAAACCAACCCAACCCAACCGAACCCANCCCCCCCCCAAAAAAAAGAGGCTGAAGCTGTCCACTAACTACTAAGCAACTGAACAGTTGCTTAATTGATGAAGGAAATGATTCAGCAAGGATGAAGGGAGGAGAGGACAGAAAAAATTAAATTTGAACTAAAAATGACACTCAAAAATGTAATTTTTTTAAATTGTAGAATACCTCAGTATTTACTTACACATTCAGGTAAAAGCTTTTAGGAAACTCTTACATAATTTGATCTATGCAACTGAGTTACAAAACTTGCCAGAGTGGTGGAAAATGCAAGAGTCAGAGAAGTATTAGTAAATATATTAAAACATTGAACTTGGTAACTAAGGAGATTTTTTGAATTACTCCTTTGATGGAGTCAATGCAAAATTTATTTCTTTATAATTCTCATTGAAAATGTCATAAGAGATAAGAAGGAGATTTCCTCTGATGACCATGAAACACTTGATCTTTTATTGAAAGTAGAAAGAGGCAAAAGCAACAGGAACATCTTTGTCTGCTACTCTGGTCCTGAAATTGGGGTTCCCAATATTACTACCTATAGCGCAATTATTTTTATCTCTATTTTGATGTTTCAAAGTAGTACCCTTGTTTCACATTCAAAACCTCTTAGTCATATTTCACAAAATATTCTCTGGATCAAATTCAAATGGAAGCTAGAAAGAAATAAATATTTTTTGCCTGCACAGACAATTTCTCATTGTTCAAAAATCAGAAATGGAAGAGGAGATTGTCAGATCAGAACATATTTTTTATTACAGAAATCCTGTTGAAACTTTTGATTTCTTACGTAATACAGGAGCTTAACGGCCCAATTACCTCTCTATTTCCCATGAAACAAGGTCAATATATCTGATTACACACCTTTTCCTCTTTTCCCTTTTTTCCTCTTTCATTTTTCTTCTCCTTATTGCAGGAGACACATGAAGCTAACATTCAAGTACTCATATATCAAACCGATGCCTCGATTTCTGTAGCATGTTTGCACAGCATTTATTATCTTTTCAGAGTTTAATCCAAAGTGTTACATTCTCAGGGAATGGTGCTTTGAACCATGAAAGAAAGGTCTAGATACTTGGAACAGCCAGGTGATTTGACTGCCTTCTTGAAATCGACAGTCTACACCAGTTGAAAGGTAAATATGATCCATAGCCACTCTCTGGAAAAAAATGAGCATAGTGTTGATTTCAATAAGTTTAGGCAACTAGAAGTTATGTGAGTGTAATTTTCTGCACTGAAGAAGATCAGTGCAGCCCTGACATTGCTATAAATGATAACATTTCTGGTGATTTCAGGGTGTTTGCTGGAACCAATACATTCTCACTGAAATAACACAAATGAATCGGTGCCTTTGTTGGTGACTTTTTTTCAGAGATCTGTTGTTATCTCTGTTGTTGGGCACCTGATATAATTAGCTACTACTGCACGGTACTTATAAAATTTAGGCTCACATCAGTGTTATGGTAAACAAAACATAGTGAAATCCACATTAGATCAAATGACAGAATTTTTAAAAAATCAAACTAAAACAAAATAAACTCCAAAGCTCCAACAAAACAATTTCTCACAGAAATGATGACTTCTAGGAAAAAAATGGAATATAGTGAGAGAGAGTATTAAAAAAACCCCAAAACAACAATTCTTATTGGCTTTGAATTCAGTTCCTCTGTCCCAGCCATATTAATTCCCAGCCAAAATTATTAATGTCCCAGCTGAAATTCCCAGCCATAATAAATGAATAACACACAGTCCTTTTGAAATTCAGAATATCCAGAAATTTCTAGTTCAGTGACATTACATTTGTGTGAAGGGTACTCTTGAGAACTGTTGAACCTTTGCTGAAATACTTCCATTGTGTTATTTACATTCATTTATGCTCTTCTGAACTATCTGGAATCTGCTTTACTGATAAAAAATATATCTTTTAAAGAGTGTTTACAGAGACCAGAGATAAAAACCCCACAAAATCTCAGTGCCATTCTGTGTTTAAAAGGGGACTAACACAGTTGTTCAAAGTTATTTATCACATTATGTTGTTCTCAGCTTATATAGAAAGATTTATTGAACAAAGGGCAACAAGAAAATGACATTTCTTTTATGGAAAAAATTACCCTAAGAATATGAAAATCCAAAAATCAGGACTTTACTAGAGAGCTTCCTTTTTTCATATCTGATCTTTCAAGTTATAGAAACACTGGATTAAATAAAAATCAATATAGATTAAATAAACCCCATATTTATGTAGACTATTAAAAAGATAAGAAATGCATATTGATGTACTTCAGATTTCTCTTTCCAGTATTAGATGGTATTTTTAATCTATAGAAATATCAATATTTTAATGATGGAGTCCGTAGCTGAGTTACTTCACTGATGTAATTCTGATGTAAGAGTAGTGGCAACTCTTTCCAAAATAATGTTGAGAACAGACAAATATCTGATGAAAAAGTGCACAAGCAAGCAACAGTATTCTCCATTTCAGAAGTGTAGCTGATCAACTCAACAAACTAAAAATGTTAAAAAGAAGCCAGGCAAAGAAGCTTTCATTCATCACGCATGAAAGAATATCTCAATTAGTTTAGTGTGGATTTTTGTTTGCCAGTTGTACAAAACTCTGTTTCCTGAGAACATTTGTTTTCCTACTGAAGAGCTTTACTTCCCAAATGATAGGCTCCAGAATCAGTGTTTTGGAAATTTTTAGATGGAGCCAAGACTGCAAATTCATCAAAACTAAAGTGTTTGCAGGAGACAGTTCAGTTTTCACAAAGTTATGACAGAAAGGAGGCAGGTTTCCAACAGTAATCTGCAATGCTAGTTCACCCAACTGCCTTTTATGAAGGCTCTTGGTGGACTTCCAGGCTACCAACTCTTCAGTAGTCCACATGGCAAGCTGTTGAACTGTGAGTCCTGGCTGCCAGGTTGCTCTGTCTAGCCAAGGCTTCAAGGCTCTTGGCTTCCTCTCAGCTTGCCTGGTGGAGAGTTGAGAACTTCCCCCAAACTTGCATTTCCAACTCCAAGTACCCAGCTGCTGAGCAGACAAAGCTATGGGCTATGGTCTGGGTCTGCCTTTCCAGGTGTAGACCCAGATACTTTATAACTTCTAGGATCCTTAGCATGCCAGCCAGAGAAGTTTTCTGCATTGGGTTTCCATGGCCAGGTTTGGATAGTGAGGGTGTTACAGGGGTGGCTTCTGTGAGGAGGTTCCAGAAGCTTCCCACATGTCCAGCAGAGCCAGTTCCTGGTGGATGTGCCTCTGGTCAAGGCTGGGTCAGTTAGAAATGGTGGTAAAGCCTCAGTGATAACATATTTAAGAAGGAAAAAAAAAAAAGTTACTGTGCAGGTGTAATTGTGGCCAGAGAAGAATGGAGTGAGAACATGTGAGAGGAAGAAGTCTACAGATCCCAAGGAGGGGGAGGATCTGAGATTCCTCTGCAGCCTGTGGTGAGGACCATGATGGAGAAGCTGTGTCCCTGCAGCCCATGGAGGACCACAGGGCTGCACAGATCCACCTGCAGCCCATGAAGCAGACTCATGCCAGAGAAGGTGGATGCCCAAAAGAGGGCTGTGAAGCCATGGGAAGCTCATGCTGGGTCAGGGGCCTGGAAAGGACCTACAGACCCATAGAGAGAGGAGCCCATTCTGGACAAGGTGGATGTTTTAGACATCACAAAACACCAAAGACATAAAACTGCTTATTGTCACAGCCATATTACTCAGTACTCCCAGAAATATCTTTCTTGATATTTTCCATTGTCTGAACAATAACTTATGACTTTGACACAACTCTTAAGTGACATTGAAATATCAAGATTTTATTTAAGGTTTTAAAGAAACCAGCTTCTCTAAACAAGAGCATATTCTTGATCTGTAAATTGGTTTTGCAGTACCAGTATTTGCCTTAATGATAAAAGAAAAAGAAAAAAAGAAGAAAATAAATCAACTTGTGTTCTTTAGTTTCATTAGAATCTTAACTTTTCTTTTTTAAACTTAAATTAATACTCCCATTCTTTGGTGTCTTCAGATGAGTATCAATTATGCGGTGATGACACGGAAGCTCCTTTAACTCAAATTTGTTTCATGGCTTTTTTAAATTAAAGAACCTACACTCTGTGAGAACTACATCTGTGTGTTTAAGTAAAAAATAATTTGTCCCTCAAAGCTATACAACAGAAGAAGAAAAAAAAGCCCCTCTGATCATTTCCAATTGAATCACAGGAAAAAAAGTCAAAGGGAAAGAACAGTCTGGTTTTCTCAAGTTATGCATGTATGCAGATTTTTACTCTTGTACCTCATTCTACCACAATATCTTCTAGTTTCTCAGATAGCACTTCCAATCTTCTCTTATTCTGTTCTTCAGCCTACAATAATTTTAAGAAAAATCTTTTTTAGGACCTTCTAATAATCTTTTTCTTTATTTGACTCCTTTACTTTCTTTTACAATGTGATGTCAAATTAGGAATTACAATGGAATCCCAAATATACCTTTCAAAATTATATATTGATCCAGCGGATTCAGATCTGTTCAGAAAGCTTTCTCTTATTTTCTTTTTTTGATTTTGCACAACATTTTTTCCCTATAATTTCTTTTACTTTTTGAAGGTATTATAGTTTGAGGTTTTAGGATTGCCTCCTAGTTGGATTACCAGTATTCATGTAACACTAGTGCATTACACACACCTAGTTCTCCTGAATAAGAAATGTTAAAACAGAAAACTGAGTGACGATAAAATCCAGCTGTTTTTTGCTTATCTTGCATGGCAGTAGCACCATTTTCAAAACAATGAGACAGACCTCTTGCCTGGACTACCTCTAGTGCTGCTGCCATCCCTGAGAATTAGAGCGATGCTCACGTTATCATTCACTTTTTTTCCATTTCATCTGTTTCCACCTCTCACTTGTATCAGTGAGCGATGGTTAAAAAAAATGTTTTGATCTGAGGAATTTTCAGTGAAGTGTTAACTACACTGTACAGTAAGAAAGAATGTGAAGGGGAGAGATCTTTGGCTGCTCTGTCAAACTCTTAAAACCAAGGGACCCCAAAGCTGGGGTCAGCTTTAAACCCCTATTTGTTTGAGCCAGAACATTATCAAATCTTAAGAAGCCAGTTACCCTTAGAAATTACCAATGTTTAATATTACAGAGTTTAATAACTCACTGTATAACCTGACTTACTGAACTAATCTGACTAATCTGTGGGCCTTGCAGTGTCTCGTCCTACTTTGTTGAGCAAGCTAGCCCATGACAGAATGAAAGAATTAAATAGCTTATTAGGAAAAGCAATCCTTTTACATTTTTTCCATGTGAAGGACAGAGTACTTTTACTTCTGCCCCATTTGTAATGACTCTGCAAAAAAGAATAGCATTGGGACTCTATGTCCTTTCATTTCTACTCTAAATATGATGAGAGGTGAACTGAAGTCTACCAAACTATTGCAAAAATATGGGAACAATGGTCATTAGCTTCTTTTTATCTCCAGCTATGAAAGAAGCATGGTGGGAAAGGAAAGGATTTGGAAGACCAAACAAATTAGAAGATACGTAAAATTCATTGCAGATGATTCTCTGCAGCAAGAAAGCAAAACAGTCACAGCTTGCTTGTAAGGAGAGGTAGACTCAGCTAAGCCATGGAAAATAGTAAAGACCAGAAACCCCTGCCAGGCCGGAGGGTTTAATTAGTCTTGTATGGGGAAATTTCAACTGATGTTAGTTATCAACAGCTGGGGAAATAGGGACTTCAAGAGACCTATCAATGATTGTTGCCTTTCTGGGTAAAGAGAGTAAATCATGAATTAATTACAATTAGGTAATAGAAAATTTTTATTCAACATTCATTATTATTCTAGTCTCATATATCAAGAACAATTCTTTAGCATCCCTGATTATGCTTCTTAGTTTAACTCTTTGCTAAATCAAAAGTCAGATTTCTGTTTAAAAAATTCCATCTTGTTTATACAATTAAACATCTGGACAATTTTGAGTATCAAGACTTTTCAAAACATGCTAATATTATTCTTTTTCTTAGTAAGCAAAAATGTAATACAGAAAAAAACTTCATAAGTGTTATTTGAAACACAGTTAATCACTTTTAAATTCAAAAATGTTAGGAAGCTAATTTATGAGCATTCTTTGCTGCACTGCTTCTTCAAAATAGAAGGCTAACAAAATATTTATATTTACTTGCTTTAACATATACACACAACAGCTTAGGTCTTTCTGTCTGTTTCTTTTGGCTTGAAATGGATTCCAAGCCTTCATACTCTGTCTAAAATATGTAAAATCTGTCACCTGGATTTTTCAGAATTTAAATTAAAATATGCTGGCTTAGTTTTTAGAAACTGTGTGAACAAATAACCCTTGTGAGAATATTCAAACTTAAAAGCATTAACCCTTGAAGACAATATTGTTCACATTGATTGACTGGTGTCAGTACAATTCATTAGTGGCCATGTTTTGTGCCTAACATTATATTGTAATAGATTGTCTAAATATGTTACCAGAAGGTAAGGCTATGATATATTCTCCCACCTAGTCAAAAAAAAAAAAAACCCAGTTCTTTATAATTTTCACTACTTCTCTGTGGGTTTCCTGTGGACTGCTGCCTCCCTTCCTCTGTTATTACAGAAATACTAAGCAAACAAATATGGAATGACAGCATGTCAGAGAAGAACAGAGGAAAAGAATGCAGATGGTAGATTTATCATTTTCTGCTTCTCAGCAATTGATTAAAAAAAGGCAAAATTTAGTCAGTTTTTCTTATTTTAACTGAAGGCAGTTTTTAATACTACCATTACCATTATTAATAATACTTTGTTAGTTAACTGGCTTGTCTATAAGATTCAGAAGTGTTTTGTGGATTGTTGGTGCAACATATCTGTGAAATATTTGTCCCACTTGTTATTTACATCTGATTATTTCTTGCATTGTGTAGGAGAAATTTTATGGATGTCAAGGTTGCAATCTTCTGAGTTTCAATTTTGTAAGTTGCTATAGGTATAAAAAAATGCAAAATCTTTCAAACATTCATGGAAGAATTGTGCACTGAAGAGAAGATGTATCTAGCTTAACTTTAAACATCTGTGATTTATACATCCAGAGCTAATCAGAGAGTCTGTTTTTGTTGAAAAAGAGAAATTAATGTGCTTTTTCGGTGTGATTAATCTAATCTATTTTAGCTATTTACTTTTTAATGAGATAAATTTGTTATTCTAATTCATCTCCATTTACAGTAAAGGGAGTCATAAATGACCAGCTAAGCTCTAGAAGTCAGCTCTGTTTTACATCAGATGTTTTACATACAGAATTCTGCAGCTTTTCTACAATCCTCCTATACTCACCATTTTTGATCAGATAAGTAACCTGTTTTACTACAGCTAAGGTTTCATTTGCAGCATCTAATCTCCTAGAATCCAAACCACAGTCTTCCTAGCTCAAAATGAACATTATTTACTCTTGATCTTTTAACAGCACTCATGTCTATGTGGCAGTAACATATCCAGGGTACTCAGAGCCCACATATTCCATAAACTTTCTCCTGTCTTTGTGTTTGGACTGTTCCGGGCTACCATGTGAAAAGACAGAGAGGAACAGTGAGAGTAAAGTTTTTCCATACTTGTTTTTATTTGTGTATTCATCAACCATAAATCTCCCAAGCTTACCTTTAGCTAATGTTATAATTTCTGTGAGGTAAAATCATTACATTTCCTTTTTAATTTCATACTGAACATCATATAAAACTCACTCTGAATATCCACATATCTTATGTGCAATATGAGTCATTTTTCTTTGCTACAAAGCTGGTGGCTGCCTCTTCAGAGACTAGAAAATGAAACTTAGTTATCATAGTGTCTGTGCTGCCTTCATGACTCTGACTCATCAGCTGGCATTATCCAGTAGTCAGTGCTGCGGGAGTTAAAATATAAATGGAGAATAAAATAATGGAGGAAACCAGAATAAAATGCAAATTGAAAATTATATTTCATCGGAAGTAATTTCACAGGACTGGAAATGGCTCTATGCTCTAAATCTGTAATAACAACTTTAAAGCCATATGCTCTGTTGAATCTGTACCTCTCACATCTTGCATTAGGGCTGAAATTTGAGATACTGAAGGCTTGAAATTTACCTTTTTAAAAAGTCAACATACTTTGTTAAATTATAATTATATTATCAGGGCTCACAAAGGGCTGAGTTAGCTGTATCCTTCTGGAATATAGGGGCTTGTATATTTTTCAATCCCTGACTATAATTCCTGAATAGTCAGCATGAGTTTATAAAGCTTTTTTTCTTTTATGACCAGAAAATACCCAGAGAGTAAGATCTCTGCCATTGCCTTAGTAAAGTCATAAAATAATGAACAAATAAAACCAGGTCACTGAAAATCATCCATACCAGAAAAAAAAAATCAACCCAGAAAAAAAAGAAACAACAACAAAAAACATAGTAAAAAGGGGGTTAAAAGAAGAGGGAAAGAGATATACAATGTGAGATACTTTGACTCCTCTAAGAAGTCATGAGTAAGAGGAAAGAGAAGGAAGATAAAAATAGTGTCAAATAGTTATGGAAAACCGCAAGGTAATCACAACAGGGTGCCTTGATAATGCTTTGCAATGTTTTCACTGTGATGTTGTATCAATACAAGAGCACTTAAGGTCATGTCAGGGTGACATATTGCAAATATTTTGTAATTCTCTCTGACTATTAATTGACTTAATCATCTCTTCAGCTTTTCGCCGCTGTATACCACTCAGTAAGGTCTTCAAAGCAATGAATGTCTTCTAAAATCCTTTAAAATGTCACACTTTGTGTGCTCAATTATTTTTCAGATCGCTCTTTACAGAACTAGCTCTGGAATGAATTACTTTGACGCTTGGGGGAAAAAAATGCAGTTCATTT
>WEIT01031842.1:1248-28632 GCA_013389985.1 Dryoscopus gambensis | reverse complement strand
ATTTTAGAAAGCCACGGACACATGAAAAATTAGGCAAGAATTGGGAGAGCAGGGAAAAAGTTCTTGAACAGAGTTTTTAAATTTTTTTGTCTCTAGGGGCAGCTCTAGGTTAATTAGAGACATTTGTCAGGAAAAAATAGAATTAATGGCATTAAGCATAACACATTCTTTTAAAATCTCTTATACATGTTTTAATTTGAAATCATGGTCCTAAGAGAAAAAAAATATTCTTGTGAAGCCCATGAAGCAAAGCCCTCATGATCAAATTTATCTGTGAGAATTATTTGTATCTCATGAGCATTTAAAAGTCAAGAAGCATTTCACTTATTTCAACAAAATAAAGTGACATGGGTCTAAGTTGTGACAGATAATGGAGCCATATGCTCAACAGAGTAAGAATAACTCAGGCGGAGTATTTCCTGCCAATGACTTACCCATTCTCTCATTTGCAACGATCTTGGTGGGAAACAGAAGCTGAGTAACATCCAAACTAACAGATGTCTCTCAAGAAGTGGCCTTTTCTATCCTTAGCCGATCTACAGAGCACAGTAATCTCTCTGCATCACAGACAAATGTGGCACCTAATCCCCTTTCTTTGCATGGATACAACAAATGGCACAACCAGTAAATATTCTTTTGTCACTAATCAATAATCCTCTTCAAAATTACATATCGTTACTATTCCAGCTTCAGGAAGAGAGGAAGATTTAGCATTTCCTTGTCTACAAATTACCTGCTTAAAACAGTTCTTTGCTTACATTTTGCCTTCCTAGCAGAAGACATAACATAGCCATTGCTGCCATAAAATAGGTCTCACTGATGCAAATTGTATCAAGCCCAAGTTTTCTATTTTTACAACAGCAGAGCTTTCTAAATTGATTCTTAGGCTCCTGGAAAAAAAAAAATCCCTACTTTCCAAATTATTAGAAGCAAAACCAAAGTCATTATTTAAGAATTTATTGAGTAGGATGGACAATATGGCTTAGATAACTGATGTACATTTAAGTGTTAATAGAAAGTCATTGTTAGAGATATTTATAAGAGTTAGGTTAAGAATTTTTGCTGTAATAGAAAAATAAATTCCTTGGCTGAGAAAAAGATAGTGTGTTTTCTAATGACCTAATAACCAGATGAGCTCCAGGAGACAAAGTAAGCATCAAGACAGTTTAAGGATGGAGATATATATATATATATAGTGTAGTGTACATATAGATATATGTAGAGATATATATATATATAGTGCAGAAACAGCTTCCTTTGAGCTAGACAATATGTTACATGGCTAGAATACTGGTTTTCACATATGGAGCAAACAAAAGAAGAGAGAAATTAAGTTTTTGGTATCCCTTCACATATGTTCTATCACAAACTTGATAGCTATTTTGTTTTTATAACCATTAAAAATGACATATTATAATAAATACAATTTTACAGTAGAACATCCTTATCAGGAAAAACTGCAATGCAAATTACAATAAAAATCCAACCAGTTATGCTTATCCTTCAGTGTAGGTTTCTAAATCCTCTTAACAGTAATAAAAGTGCTGTATACATGTAACAGAATTCAAACCTTATATTTTGTTGATGAATTTTTTATAGTCTTCAAAATTTCTGTAAATTTTTTTGGGGACGTATAATTATAAAAGCAATTTTCTCTTCAGTAGTAAATAGTCCAGTGAAGCAATCCTCTTACATTATGTTGCATTATTATTAAAATAGAACTGCAGCAAATCCAGGCCTGTAATCCGCAAAAGTTGGCTTTAAATATGACTGAATATGCCAAGATATATTTAATTAACTAACTTGCTGTGGATGTTTTATTTTTTCCCCTTTATTGTCCTCTTTATTTTAACTTATCTGAGAAATAGGATTTTGCTTCGGTTTATATACTAGAAGCTGGGGCAAATAATTATCAAATTTACATTGATTCTGAATTCATTCAACTATGGTACATGATTAAGTGTTTACTTTTCAAAACAATCTTCCATATTTTATGTCACAGCAACTATGACTTTGTTTCATGTGGTAATTAATGGTAATAGGAGTTCCTATTAGACACAAACCATACTTTGAATGCAGAAATAGAAAACCTGTAAATTGCCTTGTTAAGACTCATAAATCATCTGCCATCCAAAGCATGTAGCTCACGTGCACTGTTCTCCCTTAGTGCTTTGAAACACAATTGGTGTTCCCTAAAAAAAGGGAAAAAAAAATTAGACATAGCATCCATTTATAGAGTAGATGAAAATTACTTGAGGAAGTTATGGACAATAAAACATCAGACATAAACAAGAACAAGGGAAACTGCAGCTGACTGAAATGGTCGACTGTCAGGTTTAGCATCGACATACCAGGAGCTCAAGAGAATTTTCACTGACTGTACAACGAACTTTGTCACCATTCAACCTTTGTGTGTAACACACACTTAATTACATATGTATGTCACTATTTTAATTGCAGTCCAAGTCCACCATTCTGACAGGCAGAAATTATCGGAATATGAGAATGTGCTAAGGGCATGCTCATTTATTCTGGAAGAAACCCTTTACCAAAAACTTTGAAAGGCATAACATAACCCACTGTGCCAATTATCAGCCCATGCCAGATCTCTTTTATTAAAGGAGAACATTCAAGATAAAGTTGTCTTCAACTGGGCTTTGGTAATGACTAGAGCACAGTTAAGACTGAATGGCAATTATGAAAAGCATTGCCACTGAGTGTAAAAACAGTTTACATTTTGATCATTCCAGATTATTCTAATTTCAATATAAAGCTGCATCATATAAAAATATTAGCAATTAATATTTACTCTGTGCAGGATATCTAGCTGCAGGAAAGACAGACAGTGAAGACCAAAGCCTTAGGGGAATATTTTGGCACAGGAACTCAGTTGGCATGTGGTTTTTACCTCTGGCCAATGAAAATGTGAATTAACAACACAGAAATTGTTGTATGATAAGGTAAANGCCAGGGCAGCAACTCAGCCCAGTTTCTTTAGGAATGAAACTTATGCCAGCTGTTTGTGTATGTGTCAGTTGTTAGGACATCAAGTGGTCAAGTTATCTCATCCACCCTCTCTTATCATTCCGCTACCAGAGTTAGGGAGAGCAACTCAGGTGCCTGAGCCAAAGGGTGAAATAAGATGCAAATGTCAAAGAAATTACAGATTTTTTGTTCTGCTGTAAACAGAACTCCACTGAATTTGTGCAGGGCTGCTCAACAGAACACTTTATAATCTCAATCATATAATTTACTATTTTCTTCTCCCAGGTTCACCCTACTTACCACCTTCATCCCCTCTGAGATAATGGCCAGCCTCCATTTCACTTTTCCTCATTTGCCACAGTTTTATTAACTTTATGCCTTGATTTTCTATTTATCATATAGTTGCTCACATAAGCTTTATGCTCAAAAAAAAGATAAAGAACCTGCACAGATTTTCTAAATTAACTCATTGAATGTACTTACAACAAGAACAAATAAACACCTGGTCCTTAGGCACACAGCTGCTATTACAGATTACCTTTTAAGGAGCTGAGTGCAGCTGGGCCCTAAACACATGACCAATGATGTAGTTTGTGGGCGGGGTTAGCAATCAAGTAAAAAAGGCAACTGGCTTATAAGCTTGTTTTTGGATCTTGAGCACGTGGTGCTGACCTGACTGGAGCAGAGGGAGGCCTACGGTTGGCAGGAGGGAAATTGCAGAGTCCACCTGCTCACTGAGAAGTTTTTGCTACTATAAGACAGGTCACGATTCCCACTGAGGGAGGCTATCTTAAGAAAGGACTCACATTTCCCTCTGTCTGCTATACAGAAGAGGCTTGGGAAAGACAAGATTGTACAGATAAGACTGCAGTAATGCTTTTTCTCGGTCTGAACAGGAATAAGTCCTCTGAGTAATTTCGCTTATAGAGTAATTGCAGGTCATCTGTTACGAATCACATAATTTGAGCTCTTCTATATTTAAATAGGTGGTACTGTGTAGTTGTATGACTTCTACTCTTAAGAGAAAGATAGACAACTCTATATAAAGTGATTCATCCTGTTCTAAAATAAATTTCTGAAATCAGCAACGTGAATAACTCTATGGAAATTCATTTATCTCTTAATGGAGCCTTAGGTCAAATGCCTATTTATTTGGCTAAAGTTTGTTAAGAGGAAACTCAGCAAAAGAGTGCTCTTTATATCAGAGCAACTGTGTTTATACCAGAACTTCATATTCTGACAATTCCTAAGACATAGGTAAGCATAAACTTTTACATGAATTTGAAAGACATGAGACTGTCAAAAGGAGCAATCAAAAGAAGGCAATTATATGGGAATAGATAAAAGATAAAAAAACTGTAAAAAATAGAAAATAACTTCTTGTCTGAAAAAGGTTGTGCTTAATAATTACAACAAAAATTAAGTTACACTTTAATGACTTGCTATCATTTCAGCTTGATAAGAAAATAACATTTTTTGAAGTGATAAAACTAAGATGTCAAATAGCTTACTTTTTGGTTGCAAAATAGAAAATAAGCTTATATCAATATTCTTTACAAAATAAAAATATTCGTTATTTATGTCAGATTAGGTTTAGCTCCTTTCCTCATACTAGATAGTCATTCATATTTCATGAATGATTGCATTATCGTTTTCACTTCATATTGGCTGATTCTGTCACTGTGTTATTCATATTAAAATACATCTTAGTGTTTATTGACAACAATGGATTAAGTCATCATCATTCCATGGTGTTGTCATAGATCATCAGAACTGGAGGATTTAGCTTATCTGTGGAAAAGATTCCACTGAAAACAAACATTGGGAACATCTGGATTACAATGAAATTTAAATCTTGATTTGTAACTGAGTGTTGAAAGCTAGAAGCGTTTAGGGCTTTTTTCTAGTTTTGAATTAATTCTTAATTGCTATTGAACATATATTCATAACTGTATTCTTTCTGTAGTGGAAAAAATCTCTGACACGTTTTTAATTTCACCCTTATTTAGACAGAAAGTACATTTAAAGCATTTGTCATTTTCTATAAAATATGAGTTTCCAATATTTTAGTGAGAGCCAATTAAGATAGAAATACTTCCTTCGTATATTTATTTGCAAATTATGATTATTTTTCTGAGAAGCAGAGGATAATGTGAGAGGACATAACTGTCATTGCTGATTCTAGTTTTCAAGTTCTTTGTCTTAAAACACATACAGACTAATATGTTTATCAAAGTAGCAGCAAATAGTTTTTAATAATGTTGATAACATAATAAATTTCTTAGATTATGCTCTCTTGTTGTCATTGGAGATATATTAAGTCACACTATTGTCAGTATTTATTTTAGCATAATAAGAATATAGATGAATACTTGCAATCTGCAGTGGGGTAATTTACCTCTCTAAGCCCTGCTTTATGTTAGTTGTAAATGTGTAGACATTTATTGCATCAGATTTCTTTTTCCTTGAAAAGTCTGTCTTAGAAGCCCACATTTGTTTTGGCTGCAAATAACACTGTCAAGGGTGTCTCTCATTTGTTGATATCTGCAGGGGCATTTCTCTTGACACAACCATATGCTGAAACAACATCTATTTTTCAAAATAAGACATTACCACTTGATTTTAAGTATCCTAATTGGAACTTTAGGAAGGAAGAGAATTAAAATATTGAATGACCATGGTATGAGAAAAAAGATGTATAAATTCGTTTATGCTATATTCTATCATACAAGTTTCTTTTGCATGCAAAGAGCATTGTGTGGAATTTATATTATAAATATTCTACTGTTATTATTTCTTACACTCCAGATCTGGAGTTTACTGCAATATGACAATAAGATGACAGTGAAAGAAGTCTAATATTGTTTTTGCTGCTGTGCTTAAAAGCTCCGGTCGTGAATAAGGATGTCTCAACAGAGACTTAATATGTATAGAATTAATATTGTCTAGCTTCAGGTGCTCAAATGAGGCTAGACTAGATTAGTAGTGTAATACTGATATTTAAGAGTCTACATAACAGAAAGCAATGGACAATCTGTGCAACTCCATGCATCTAAGATCTACTTGAATTATGAGATCCATCTGAATAGTCTATAAAAAACTCTATGAACTATGTATATAAGCATTTACAGGGTTATTGATCTTATGCTCAAGCATCAATAGGCCATGAATATCCCACTTTACATAAGGCTTGTGCCCATGAGAAAAATTCTCATGATCATTTGTCTGGGTTGATGCAAGGTTCTCTGTAGAGACGATTTTATTCTCATTTTATTAAATTTATTGACATTGGAAATTACTTTTCCTAATCAAAATCAATATTAGGAATTCTTTAGCAAAATGAACAGTTATTATGTCTATGGTGTTGCAATGAAAACTATTTTGAAGTACAAAGGAGGTCAATCCTTTTTAGATAAGTAGAGAGTGTAAATTTACAGATTCAGAAAATATGGTACAAAAAGCAAAATGTTTCTAAATTGCGTTTGAATGGCCAGATTTTGGTAGTGTGGAGGCTACAAGGGTGGCTTCTGTGAGAAGCTGCCAGAAGCGTCCCCCATGTCCAACACAGACAATGCCATCCAGCTCCAAAAAAGACTCGCCTCTGGCCAAGGTCAAGCCCATTGTTGATGATGGTAGCACCTTTGGGATAACACATTTGAGAAGGGGAAAAAACTCCAGTGCAATGGCAACAACAGCTGCAGCCAAAGAGATAAGTGAGAAATATGAGTGAGAGAGAAACAACTCTGGAGAAACCAAGGTCAGTGAAAAAGAGGGGGAGATTTATCATCAGCACCCTGCAGGCTGTGGTGCAGCCCATGGTGAGGCAGCTCTGCCCCTGCAGCCCATGGAGGTCCAGGGAGGAGAAGAGATTCCCCCTGCAGCGTTTGGAGAACCCCATGCCAGAACAGGTGGACACCCAAAGGAGGCCGTGACCCTGTGGGAAGCTCATGCTGGAGCAGGGTCAAGGCAGGACCTCCAGACCCAAGGAGAGAGCAGCCCATGCTGGAGCAGGTTTGAGGGCAAGACTTGTGACCCTGTGGGGGACCCACACTGGAGCAGTATGTAAAGAACTGTAGTCCATGGGAAGAATTCACATGGGAGAAGTTCATGGAGAGCTGTTCCCTGAAGAGGGACACCATGCTGCAGCAGGGGGAGAGTTTGAGGAGACTTCCCCTAAGAAAGAAGGGGCAGAAGAGAACATGTGATGAACTGATCTCAGACCATATTTCCCACCCTCCTCTGCCACTGAGGGGAAGTGATAGAGAAATCAGGAGTGAAGCTCAGCCTGGGAAGAAGGGAGAGGTGGAGTGACAGTATTTCAATATTTTTTCATTACCCTGCTCTCATTTGATTGGCAATAAATTACACTAATTTCCCCAAGCTGAGCCCATTTTTCCATGGTGGCCTGGGAAGAAGGGAGAGGTGGAGTGACAGTATTTCAATATTTTTTCATTACCCTGCTCTCATTTGATTGGCAATAAATTACACTAATTTCCCCAAGCTGAGCCCATTTTTCCATGGTGGTAGTTGGTGAGTGATCTCTCCCTGTCCTGATGTCAACACACAAGCCTTTTATTTTATTTTCTCTCCCCTGTCCAACTGACAAAGAGCAGCTTTGGTGGGTGCCTGACATTCAGGCAGCACCAAGCAAATAGTTTCTCTGCACAAATCTGTGGATTTGTTTTCCTGTGCCTGCTGAAAGGCAGACCTAGAGTACTTAGGTAAAACAAAGATATAATTGTAAATTTTCCCCTAATGAAAAGTGCATAGGTGGTAAAAGATTACTNGGAAGTGTTAATAAAGAACAGATGAACCAAAGCAACCAAACAAGTGTTACCACACCACCTTTCCTTATCTAGTCCCCTTTTATATTTCTGTTTAAACTTTCCTTTTTTAATCTTCACTAATCTTTTTCACAGCTTCTATAGTAAAAGAGGGAAAGATTGGCCTATCCCTGAAACCTCCAAATTATTTCATATATAATTTCATTGCAAAGAAAAACAGGAGCAGATTCCTGATAATTCCTTTAAGTATTATTATATTTTGTCTTCTGAAATATTTGCCCTTCCATATGTATATATTCATATATTCAGGGTTGAAATGATCAATAGAATACTTGTTTTCATTTTAATTTCTGATTTTCTTTAATTAATTAAACAGATTTTTAAAAGTTATTAATTAAGGTAAATTCTGGAACCTTTAAGAGCAAGTTCTTTCTGTACGGAGTCACACAGATTTGTCTACATCTGCTAAGGCACTGTTTTTCCTATCTATTCAAGAAAAGGACTTTTTTTGAAATAAGGTCTAACTTTTGAACAATGATGTTGCAGTGCATATAGCAGCGACTGCAGCCTCCACACCAACGAATTCCTATTGTTCTGTTATAGGTTCAAGGTTCCCCCACTCAGTGTTATATATACCCTTATGTTTATACATATACCATATGGAATATGTATGATCTCTGGAAAGTTCTGTTAAGTTCGAGTCTTCATTTGTTCATTCGAATAGAACCATCCCCTGAGTTTGTCCCGTTGGATGTTCCCCCCATCACTTCACAATTTACAGAACTCCATTGGTTGTTACCCTTTTATCCCGCCCCTTTTGGCACCCAGACAAAAAGGGGCTGAATTCCCCCGCCGGGGTCTTTGTCTGCCTGTTACATTAAAGTGACGTTGCAGCAGGCCCCTCTCTCTCTGTCCCTTGCCTTCTTCGGCGCTATTTCCACATGGGTTCGCAGCCTGCTCCCCGCGAGAGAGCCAGTGCGGGTTCTGTTATTTTGTAGCAGATCCCTGCGAGCCACGGCTGTAACAAGAGTCCGTGCCGGGACACCTCCGACAGCCAGGCGCGGTGTGCAATCCGGACAAACTGCAGCTTGCGTAAAAATTCCTAGCATTTTCTCACTTGTTTATTCTTCAGTTATTATGTTTTGATGTTCATTGACTCTATTTATCTAAAGATGGTTTTAATTCCTGAAGCCTCATTTTATCCTTTAGCTTCTTAATGGGTTTTTAATAAGTCCTTATGTTTTCCACTTAAAATTTGTTTTGATCATGAAAAAATTCACTTGTTTATGTTACATTTTGTCTAGTAACAGACTTTCAGTAGAGATTGGAAAATTGATCCACTGACTTCATCACATTTTTCCCTCTAATTTTGTGCTGATAAGGGTGTTAGTAAATTATTGTTCTGCACACATCCTTGTCTGAAAGGTTTGTTTATTCTTCTGGGTTGGTTCAATTAAGGTATTAAGCAGTGAATGTAGAACAAGATTTTAAGTCTTTCTTTTCTGAAAAGGACAACCAGCTATTCCTTGTATGAATAATCACCAGCATAGTTTTTCTTTTCAGCCTCAGTATTTTCCACATCTGAAGCCAATGCAGTGAAATTGCTCGTGCTGAGATTAGGACTGTTGTTTCTGTGCTACCATCTCTACTCAGCAAGAAGAGAAAGCCACACTTGGCAATGTTTTGAAGAAGTGATATCACTGGTAGGATTTAAAAGCTTTTTTACACAGAGTAACAATAACATTTTCTATGAATGGTTACTGTATATGCATGTTTGGAGGGGAGTGGGTGGCGTTGTTGTTTTGTTTGTTTGATTAATTTATTTCCTTTGGCTATGAATTAATAAAGTTTCATGATGGTTGGTGTCACTTGTATCCTTACACAGGTCAATATATTGTATATGTGTGATAAGTGGCTTAAATATTTAAAATCAAGAGTTTTGGAGACTATGATTAAGAAAAATGCGAACTAAATAAGACCAGAAGTTTTTAGACCACGGGGCACTTAGATGTGACAAAGTGGTATTTAACAGCGTTTTTCCCTCTCGTTATTATTTGTGGAGGATTTTTTCTTTTTTCTCTGAGTGGTATTTGTCCAAAGAAAAAGGTTTTCTTGTTCATATTCTTTGTGAGGCTGCTTTTTGAATGTGACGATTTTTGAATCAATACAGTACCTGATCTTCTGGCTTCCAACAGCCTGTGGAAATCCAATATAAAATTCATTTAATCATTTCTGATCCTCCAGCAATATTCTTACCTTTTCCAATTCCTGTATAAGTGGTGCTCATCACAAAGGACACAATTTTTCTAGCTGTCTGGGTTGTCCAGGGAGGTGGTAGATGCCCCATTCCTGGAAACATTCAAGGTCAGGTTGGATGGGGCCTCAGAAAATTGATCTGGTTGAAGACGTTGCTGCTTATTACAGGGGAGGGTAGGGTAGATGACATTTAAACTTCCCTTCCAACCCAAACTGTTCCATGGTTCTATGACTTTTTTGGTGTCTGTTCTTCACCAGCACTGAACTGATACTAATGATATACCTTATACCATCACATTCTGCTTACCATCCTTTTTTATTTTTATCTTGCTTCATGTCTTTTTCACAATCTAAATTTCTGTGATGGGTTTAGTGTTGTGAAGTTGAGACTTTTTGGCTCATGGATTTAAATCTATTGTTGTTAGTCTTATCAAGAACACACCAACTATATATTTTTAAATCTCGATTTGTTATTTCCTCAGACTATCGCTTCTTACATCTTGGTCCAGTCTTAATCTCACATTGCAAGTATTTTAGGCCTGAGTCAAAAACATTATGATAATGCATCCACGGTACCCTAGAGGTTTCTCTTGATGGATTTGATTTTTATAACTTACTTGTCAGTCAGAATTGGAACCTTGTTACCTCTTGTTTTATGTTTGCATCTCCCAAGAAGTATCTCTGCCTAAATGAGTTGCTGTAGTTATGCTCTGAAATGAACAGTGTGAGTAGGTTCCTCATCTTGCCTGAACATGAGACAGGCTAGTAGTTCAAAATGTGATACTTAGCACTGCCCTGGAATGGAGCATTAATTGATGGAGTTCCGATAAATCCATCAGGAGCTGTGCTGGCCTGGGTGAGGATACCATCTGGTCACAGCATTTGCTACTTTGTGTTTCTGTTCAAACCTTGATGTTGAAAACATAATAAAGTGTCATTAGTTAACTACCCTTCTATGTAATCTTTTGTTCATGGCGTTTGATCATCTCTTACAGGAGTGGCTCCATTTTTACCTCTCTTCCAATGGCAGCCTTGATAAATATTACTTTTTCCCTCTTTATTTTAATTGAACATGCTCTATTTTTTCTGAAAACAGTAAATATTCCTTCTTATTTTTATGTGATTGTTATAAGATGATAGCTACTATGAAGAAAATTAACTCTGTCCCAGCCCAAACCAGTCTATGGGACTCTGGTCTGTATTTGTGCTGAAAACTGTGTTGATAATACAGGGATGTTTTAGCTGTTGCTGAGCAGAGCTTACACAGAGCCAAGGCCTTTTCTGCTTCTCACACCACCCCATCAGCAAGGAGGCTGGGGGTGCACGAGAAGTTGGGAGGGGACACAGGTGGGACAGCTGTCCCCAACTGACCCAAGGGATATTCTCTACCCTATGGCATCATGCTCAGCAATAAAAGGTAGGGGAAGAAGGAGGAGTGTTGGCAGTTACAGTGCTTGTCTTCCTAAGTCACCATGATGGTGCCCTGCCTTCCTGGGGATGCCTGAACACCTGCCTGCCCTTGTGAAGTGGTGAATGAATTCCTTGTTTTGCTTTGCTTGTATGTGAGACTTTTGCATTACCTACTACTCTGTCTTTATCTCAACCCACGAGTTTTCTCATTTTTGCCCTTCTGGCTCTCCTCCTCATCTCCATGGGGTGATGTGGTGGTAAGCAGGCAGCTGCATGGTGCGTAGCTGCCAGCTGGTGTTAACCCACAAGTCATGATTAACTCTGATACACTCAGTGTATTTCTTTCAAGTTTTTGTTTAGTTCTGTCCTCTTTTTATAATCATACTCTTTTCTTATAATTTTCTTGTCTGAAACCTGTTTTCTATTGATTTCATTTATTTTTTAATGTTATTTTATTATGCTATGTTATACATTGGATTTTTTTCTCTTAAAATTTGACAGATGACAAGGCATCATGACTTTTATCAGCTCTACTAACTATACAATGGGTACTACTCTCTATGTAGTTATACCACACAGAGTTAGTAGTCAGTAATACCTGACTAGTGATTTGTGTCTTGAAATAGCATGATTTATTTTAATGAATCATAATTTTAATTTATCTTCATCTAATTTCTTATTTTTTCTCGGAGTTGTTCTAGAGTCACTCTCATCTCTTCAAAGACTCCAAGAGAAACACTGCTTTTTCATTTCAAAATACTTATCTGTACACTATATGGGGTTGTTTTGAAAGAAAACTGTAGGTTCACAGTCTGTGAACACAGTCATTGCCTGGGGCAGAATTTTCAGTGTAGATTGATTGCTTGAGTTTTAATTTTCTTGCTTTTCTTTTTCCTGAGTACATTACCATATTTCTGGTTTCCTCTTTTTTTTGCCCGCATTGATATCCCTATGCATAAATCTAGCTATTAAGCATAAGTGTTGTTACCTTTCAATCAAAAGAAGATAGCCAGGAAAAACACCTTAGTCTTCATTTATCATCATCAAGATCTTCATGATGATGCTTGGTATCTGTTTGAATACAGAGAATAAATGAAAAGATATTCTACCTTTCAATCCATCTGACTAATTGTATTAATGATTATGTTGTGTTTCTAATTGATCTCTATAGGGTGTCTATTATGCATCATAAGATGATATCTGAAAAGATAAAAATCGAAGAAAAAGTACAAAGCACCAAATATTTGAACAAAAATGAAGAAAAATAATGTAAAATGGGGAAAACAAAAGTAATAGATAATTACTGCAAGCTTAGGATAAATTTTATTGTCTTTTAAATGAAAGCTACCAAGATACTTAAGACTATTCTTGGATTTTTTTCCTCAGAAGCATGATGACCTTCTCTTTAAAGATTTGAAAAGCATGATATATTTGGTATATCATCCATTGTGTGACTTTACAGTGAAAAGCAAACTAAGAGATTCGTGATTCTCAAAAATCATTACAAAACTTTCTAAAAGCAAAGTAATCCCTATGAGTTCAATAGGGTTATTCTTGAAGCTAAATATTGAAAAATAAGTGGCTTAAAAGTCATAGCTACTTATAGTATCCAGAGGACTTTAGGTAATAGGAAAGTTATTTATAACCAAGCTAGAGTATTGGAAGAGGAAAGATGAACAAAAATCTGGTGAATGTGGCAATGATGCTGACAGAGATGAGAGACAGAACAGCAAAAGGGTGTAGAGCTGCAATGGATCCTAAAGACAAGAAAAGGTTTGAACTTCTTTTTCACGAAAAAGAACCAGTCAGGAAAAGGCAGAAGATAGAGCAGGATCTGCGAGTGGACACGCACAGAAAAGGAATAGAAGCAGCCTAGGTGAGCCTGGTTTGTGGGTCTGAGTGGCAATGTCCATGTTTCTAACACCAGTACAGATTAATATCTAAACAGGGGGTATGGACATCTCACAGGAAAAAGCAAGCTTGGATTTGACCATATTAGGTTTAAACTGAGGAGAGAACAGTATTATTTTTTCTGGTGAAAACAATGTGAGGACCCCAAAGGCTATAGAGCAGTCATACAGGAGCACTGAAGGTAAAGAAAAGGGTATGGGTTGTCTGTTTCATGAGGCAGAGATCACCTTTTCATTATGCATACATATTGTACCTAATACATTTGCCTATGGCAGGAGGCATAACACTATCACAGAATCAATTAAAATGTCTATTTGAAATAAAATTGATTTGAATTTAAAGGTGTATGTTTACTTTATGTTAGTTTAAATAAAAATACTTACACTTATTTTAAATGTATTGGAGATACTAAAAAATGTTTCTTATAGCCTATTGTAAAGTCATTAAAGAACATTCTCACAGTTACTGCCTGATGATTTTATGGAAAATTCAAAATATGCTAATTTCTCTTCTTCCTTTACATCTTTGCTCTAAAAGTGCATCAATTTAATTTGTGGTACTCTTTTCACCTTTTGCTACAACCTTTCATAAGACATTGAAATACTGTAACAGAATACCAATAAATCAGTACTTATTCACTCATGCATAATGAGTGTAATGTTTTGCAAACATTTCTTTTAATTTTCTACATTGTCTGTAAAGCTTAGATGACATACCAGGACTTGTTTTGCCACGAAAAACTCTAATCAGAAGTGGAGAAAACCTTCAAGACAAGCAGATGGCACTTTCTTTGATGATTTAGTGGAACTGATTTTCTTTTCACTCATTCTGCCTAAGGAGAAGTTTGCACAGGTTACGAAAATGGTTCCTCACACAACTTCCTTGTCCCACAGGGGACACAAAGCATTCCAGGAAAAAATTCTGGTAGGTCAGCACAGCTCTTGTAGCTTTGTGGTACTTAGTCCAGGGCCAGAGTGTTCAGTTCATCTAGGGTGTCTTTGGTTCTTTGTTTCTCTATTCTTCGGTTCCCACGGCTATTTTCTCCCTCAACTCTACTCTCATGCAACCCCACCTGGAATCCTGTGTTCAGGTATGGGGCCCCCAGCAGAAGGATGTGGACCTGTTGAAACAAGTCCAGAGGAGAACCACCAAGATGATCCAAGGGCTGTAGCACCTTCCCTGTGAATACAGGCTAAGAGAACTGGGGCTGCTCAGCCTGAAGTAGAGAAGTCTCTGGGGAGATTTTACAGCAGCCTTCCAGTACCTAATGGGAGCTACAAGAGAGGGCTGTAAAAGGACTCTTTACAAGAGCATGTAGTGAATTCCCACAGGTAAAACCAATATATTTTACTAAAGCTTATATTCAGCCTTTTATTGTGGAAACCTGGGTTTGTTACACACACAGGACTTCAGTTTTTTAATTCACTCCTCAAATTAATATCATTGCACCTATTTTGTTATCCAATATATTTTTCACTAAGTTTATTAAAACATACATTCTCTCACTTTGTATGGTTGCATTACAGCTCTGTGTTCTGGTATTAAATATAGTTCTAAATCTTCCATAGAAGTAATGGGAAGGGAAGGGCAGGGCAGGGAACTCATCAAAGCGTCTGAAACCTCTGCAGTTTAGTTTTTTCTGTAGAGAGTTCAGATTCTGATAGGCAGATTTTTCCTTATTTTCCACATCTGGTAATTTCACATCAAAGGATCACCATAACATAGATACTACAGACAAATTTTGAGGGTTCAAGCCTACCTATAGAATGTGTTCTCTTAAAACAATATTTTTATTCAGGGACGATAAATTTCAGTGCAATGTTGTGAAAAATAGTTTTATTATTTGAAGAATAAATAAAAAAACATACCATATGATAACAATGAAGGGTGTACAAAGATAAATTCAAGGCTCTAGGAATAGTTATTCATTTGCAGCAAGTATGTTGTTTTTGTGCCTCTTTTTTCTTTCTTATTTTAGTTCCTGTTCAATGTTTACTTTCAATTATTGCTGCCTATGGGAGACCAGCTTATCCCTGCCAATAACTTTGCTGGAACAAATTGAATAATCTTATACATATATATATACAAATGCGCACACACACATTTATCTATTTATATTTACATAGATATATGCAGAAAATTCCTGAACTGTTAGGTATTGTTTCAGAATCTGGATTACTTTTAAAGTGGAGTAGTATACAGGCAGCTGACTCATAACAGTTGCTCAAAATTAATGCTGCTTTCTAATTAAGTATCTGCTAACAATCTAATCCAGCTGTTGTGTTCACTGGAATACAATGGCTCTTGGCTCAGCCTTAAAGTTCTAATGAAGAAGAATATAAAATATTCCCCTACTTCTCTGATTCACAACTTCAGCTGTTAGTACCCTTTGAGTGACTCTTCTCATTCCAGACTCCCTGATTAAATACTTGAATGTGTAGACTGAGCTCACATTGGATTGCCAGTTACTTATTCCCACAGTTAAGAAGACTGCCCCGTCCCCACCATACCTTGTCACCTGATGTCATCTAACCTACATGATTAGCAGAGCGGTTCTGGAACTGTGGACTTGTGGGAGGAGACTTCCTGGGTTCACTTCATCAAATATTTTTAAATAATATATGTATAAATTACTAAAAATGTGTGGTAAGTTTGCATTGAACTACATAAGATTTTTCATTCAGAGCTCAAACAGAATGGCTGGTCTGGACCACAGTGTTTTTCTTTGAATGGCCAACAGCTGAAATGGTGTGAGGAATGGAGAGAGAAGACAGAGAAACATGTAAGTGTTGGAAAAAAAATCACATGAGAAAATACTCAAACCCAGAGCCATTACTAGAGCTAAAACCTCTAAAAAGTGGCTATTTCCATGATGACTTTAGGGAAATACGGCATTAAGCATCAAGTGGAAGGAAAACACGTCTATTGCATCCTTTGAAGACCAAGAAGGGGATTGATCCAGGATATAACTCTTAAGAGGTAGAAGACACCTTTAGGTTGAATCACCTTTAGGTGTTTTCTGCTGTTTCACATTCTAGTCTTTGCGAGACTTTGTATGACTATACTCTATCTCTCCTCAGAATATAAACAGTAGTCTGAATAATAATCTATATAATTCACACTTGGGGTGCAGGTTAGAAACAAGGCACTATGATAGTTGATAGTAAGGAAATAGCTAAGTAAGCAGCAATAACAAAATAAAAAGCCGGCAAAATGCAGCCATGTTTAAAAGTACAGAAAATACTACATTGCTGTATGTTCTTTTGTGGTAATGGCTTCCAGATTCATGGTTTCCTTTATTAATTCTGACACCTACCTGCAACCTCTGTTGTGATCCTAGTTTTCACAATTTACTTTGAGCCTTCAAAACAGATTTTCAGTAATTGTCTGTCACTCTGTTTACCACCAAAATCCCTTTTCCTATTGCAAATTGCTGCTGAGCTAGAGGACGTTGTAAGTTACTGGGATGTAGGAAAGCTCATAGGAAGTCAGCCCCTCATGGACACCCTTTCCTGGTAATTTGTGGCTGAGCCCACTTTGATTCTTAATTAGGGGCTTTCACTGTTTCAGTCTTACATCCATAGAGCCCCAGTAATGGATCAACAGACAGTGAAAGTAACACCAATAACAGAGCCAAAAATGCATATTTTACAAAATTCATTTTTCTGTTTTAGAGTTTTTTTCAGTTTTTAACCTTTTTTTTTTTAAATTATACATGAATTTAAAACAAAGTAGCCCCTCAGCGTTGTAGAAAAATAATGTTAGAGTAATCGAATCATTGTTTGTGTTGGAAAGGCCCTTTAAAGTCACCTAGTCCAACACCCTTTTCATGGGCATGGATGTCTTTCACTAGATCAGGTTGTTCAATGCCCCACCCAACATCATCTGGAACACTTCAAATGATGGGACACCCACAACATCTCTGGGCGACCTATTCCATCATCTCACTAACCCTCATTGTAATAATTACTTTTATATGCCCAAACTCAATCTACCCTCTTTCAGTTTAAAACCATCGTCCCTTGTTCTGGCACTGCAGATTTAGAAAACTGCTCTATGTGCTGAAAGGTTCCAACAAGCTTACTCCAGAATCTTCTCCAGGCATCTCCCTCCCTCTCTGCCTTTCCTAACTGGAGAAAAGTTCCAGCCTTCAGAACATTTCTATGGCCCTCCTCTGCCCCGTTCTAATAGGCCGATGTCTTTCTTGTACTGGGATGCAATACTCGACGTGGGGACTCACCAAAGCAGAGTAGAGGGGCAAAATCACCTGCCTTGACCTGCTGGCCACTCTTCTCGTGATGCAGCCCAGGATGTGATTGACTTCCTGGGCTGCAAGCACACATTTTTGGCTCATCCATCAGTACCCCCAGCTTTTTCTCTGCAGGCTTACTACCCATCCATTCATTCTCCAGTCTGTATTAATATTCGACATTGGCCCAGACCAGGTGTAGGATCTTGCACTTGGCTTTGCTGAGCTCCATGAGATTTCACACAGACTCATTTCTCAAACATGTCAAGATCCCTCTGGCATCCTTTGCTTCAGCACCAAGCACCACTCAGCTTGGTGTCATCAGCAAACTTGCTGAGAGGGCAGTCAATCCCACTATCTCTGTCACTGCTGAAGGTATTAAGTAGTATCAGTTCAGCACCCTTGAAAGACACCAGTCCTTATTTGTTTTGGCTTTGACATTGAGTCATTGACTATAACTCTTTGCATGTGACCATCCAGCCAACTCCTTACTCATCTAACAGTTCATCCATCAAACCAACAGCTCTCCAATTTAGTGGCAAGAATGTTGTGGGGGACTATATCAAAGACCTTACAGAAGTCCATGTGACTCTTCCCTTTGATGTACTCACTTTATCGTAGAAGGCCACCAGATTGCTTAGTCACCATTTTCCCCTGGTGGAGCTGTTTTGGCTGTCACTAACCACCTCCCTTTCTTTCATATGTTTTGACATATCTTCCAGGAGAATCTGTTCCATGTTCTTACTGGGCACTGAGATTAGGATGACTGGTCAGCAGTTCCCAGGGTCCTCCTTTTTAAACTTATTAAAAAGTAGTGCAATACTTCCTCTTCTCCAGTCACTGGGGACTTAAAAAGCTATTTAAATAAAGGTCTGTTTTGGTTCCTGATACATGAAAACTAATTTTTTTAATTAAATGCAAGTTTTACGTACTGGGAAAATGCATGCTGATAGCAAAGGTATAGCTTCAAATATTCACCTAGTGCAACAATAAGCTCAGCTGAGGTTGACAGGATTTACAGACTACTTAGCCTAAGAAAGCAGGCCAGAAAACCAACAGCAGTGGCCACCTAGTGGAGAGAGAACATAAAAAGAAGATAGGGTACTTTTCCATTTTTACATCTGAAACAAGATACACAGATCTTGTATCTTTTTCAGTCTGCAGACTGTTATAATAGTCTGAAAATTTCAAACATTTCACTGTCACGAGATGTGCATGATGCTTGCAATACTCTTTACTGAGTATTAGGAGAAAAGTATTCATATCAGACTAGTTAACTGAAAACGGTTCCTGGATAAGAATAAGAAATCTACATTGTTTTTTATATACACTTTTTTTTTTCCTCAATTGTCATTCAGTTAATAGCTTGCTGGCATAAAATTTAAATATACCTCTGTGGTCCCAATACTAAAAGTAAGTGAGAAATTGCCTTTAAAGGGAAACTAGGGACAGAAGTCCACAAACCAAACAACCTTTCTAATATAACCAGCTAACAATTAGGATCATTAAATCAATTACACACTTGTAGGAGGCCGTAAAAGTGTTTATTATTTCTTGTGTTAAAAGGGTAAAAATTCTGAAAAAAAACCCCAACTTATTTTGATTGAATAAAATGCTGTGCTATCAGTTATAAGCACTTCTGGCATGGTGTGGAGAAGAAAGAACAAGAAATTAAAAAGTAAAAAAGATAGGAAGTAGATTCAGAAACAAGAAAGTGAAGAAGCATATAAACTTATTGCCTGAGATTTTTCTCCTTCCCCTAATCTTAAAGAAATAAATAGAGTAGGAAGATGAGAAGTGTTTGTAAGCATGCTACATGTGCAGAAAACAGTCACACTGAATTTCAGCAAGTTTATCTAGGTGCAACAAATTCAAAAGCTCTTCTACATTATTTTGCTCTTATCAGTAGAGAGGCTCCTCCCAGAGATCAAAGAATATCCCCAGTCTGAGGGAACATTTTCATTCATCAGCAAGATACAGATGTTAAAAGTGCAGATGTTACTGTTACAAGCCCACATATAGGGGCTTTTCCTTGTATTAGAGGTATTTTCATGTTTTCACGTGTTTGGCATGTTCAAGGAAATTATCATAATTTTATTATCTCTGTTTCTTCAGTATGAAATGAATGTTAAACAAGTGTAGCCTTTCATCACTCTCTTCCTCCTTAAGAAATTGATGAACTCAGGAAATATTCAGTTTCTGTCTTTTATCTTAGCCATTTCAACTGCAATTGTAGAGTCAAAACATTGTTTTTGAAGAAATATACCTCTTTCTACTATTTAGACTTTCAGCTGTATAATTTATTTTTAAAAACAACCAAACAAAATGTTTATGTTCTATTATCACTGGTTTGGCATTGCATGTGTGAACAGATTTTGGAGCCCAGGAGAAGCTTCTTAATGGGAAGTGAACAACTGCAGTGCTAAACTCTGTTGTGTAAAGGGCAAAATCTCATGACCAAGTAAAATTTTGTGATTCCATCAACAAATCAATATACATGAAATTCTTTGGCTAAGATACATGTATTTCTGGAGCAGTTATAGCAATGTCAGGAAATAGGAAAAGAATATGGACTAATGTTTGCTTTAGAATATTAAATTTTCTATGTGATGGAGCTTGAAACTATATATACACAAGTTTCTGCTATGTTCCAGGAAGCAAAAGTATGAAGGAGCAAAGATGTTGATATTACTGATAAATAAGTAAATACACAAACACACATATACAGCAGAGCATTGAATGTGTCAGTCACTGTCTGTTTTGTGGTTACATATCATGTGTTCCTGTGTACTAGGAACTTAATGTGTGAGTGAAATGAATAGTGTCTGCCCTTAACTCAGGCTGTGGAAAGACTGAAAGCTATCTGTTAGAAGAAATAGATCTGCTAATGAAAAGGGGTCAGAGAAGACTACTTAATGCATAACGGCAAAATTGGCTGTATAAAAAACGCAACCCCTTCTGTTCTGTTCTGGCCAGACTCTTCGAGCTTTAGTCAAGATAAGCAAAGCTTGCTTGCCTAAGTGAGTCTATTGAAGTCTATTCCGGCAGTTGTGCAGGGCCTTGAAAGCAACAATCTTGGAAAATTAAGCTTAGTAGAATGGTAAAGGTTTGCCATTAAGGGGTTTGGAGAGAGTAGTGAATAGTAAAAGTCAGCAGGCCAGGAAAAAATCTGCAGTTGGCTGCAGCTTTATAGATAGATTACCAAGCTGGTCTGAACAGCTGGCAGCAAGGATTGCTTCTGCTGGGAGAATGACTGTGTTACATACCAAAGAAGTATTCCCTGCATATGTATGTTTGTTTATATACAACAGGAATAGGAACCCAATTACTCTTTACCTAATTGCAACTGAAATAAAAGATAATTTCTTTGCTTCACAGTCTGCAAGGCAGAGAACTGTTTACCTAACAAATTGCACCTCCAAACACTGACATTGACAGTTACTTCTTCAGGCCTCTCCCAGCTTCCAACATCTAAATCATTTTGCCATTCAAATGCCTAATGTCTGCTTCAAACAGCTAAGTATCACACTCAATCAAGCTCATAGATATATTAAGAAGAAGCAATATTTAGAGCATTAAATATTACACAGATTACACTATGTCAGCTGCATAAATAAGAAATGGGCTTTTAAAAACAGGATGCATAGTCCTCATTAGTCCTCATCTACCGAGAAAGTGTCACATAACCTTTTATATTTGTCACATGCTCACTATGTTAAAAATTAGGACAACTGGAACTAACATAAATTAATCAATTCATATGTCCAAAGCCTGTGTTCAAACTAACTCTGATCTGCTATTTGCCTTGGATGATTATTTTATTGCTTCCAGCTATCTTTGATACATAAGAATACTTAATTGTTCCTTTCATTCAGCCTGAAACTGTTTGACGAACCCATTAGCTTCAACATGCTCTATGACTCACTTGCTGACAGCAATTAGGCCTCCCAAAAGGTATCTGGCTAAGACAAAACCCCAAGAGTTTCATAAGGTGAGAAGAAGGTCCTGAGATTTATTTTTGCTAAAATAGGGCTTAGAATCTCCTGAAAAGAAAATCAATCTAAACTAATTAAAATCTCTTTTCTTTCACTCCAATGAAGATAATATTCTGTTGCTAAGCACTTGATTTGAACAGAGGAATTTGGAGTGTATCTCCCTACTCTTTCATCTCCTTCAGGTGAAATTTTTCCATTATCATTGAATTTGCATTCAGTTTTTTCAAGTTCTCTTTTGGAGAAACAGTTACCAGCTTATTAGGTTAGATAAAGAGACAGGAAACTGTCAGTAAAGACCCTTGTCTGGGCACCATATCTGCATTCATGTATTTGCTTAGAATGAATACACAATTTATAACTTAACTTTGCTGTTTCTCTATCAGTTTCAGCAGACATGAGGCATAAACCCAGAATTTTCCCCTTGAAATCTTTTAGATACAGTATATTCAACTGTAAATTTATTTCCTTGAAAAAAATTTAACTAGTTTTATATAGACTGCAAAAGAATGATATGAGAACAATATAGAAAAAGATAAACTGTGAAGAAATAAGACTAAAAATATCATCAAAATATAATAAAATTTTAAGATTTAAAAAGCTCAGGTAGAACCTGTTAGTAAATGGAAAGAACATTTTTATCAGATTTATATTTTGTAGTCAGAAATAATTAACATCAGATATGCTGAATTAAACTTAATTTTACCTGTCCAAAAATCAGTTAAGTCCACCTCCCAAGTCTTTCTCTGCTTTTTGACAAATAAGAAAGGTAAGTATTCATTGGTCTTCTAATGTGTAACTAGATAAACTCTGATATTACCAGATGAACACTACCAACCTGCATAACATTTCTACTTTCACACAAGATACTCACCCTTTCTAATTCTTCATCAATTTCAACATTACTCTTTTGAGACCAAATTTCATGATGTCAGGTTTATTTTAAACAAAACAATGATTTAAACTATTATGCTTGGATCCCTTTCAGCTGCCTCTGAAATGCTGCAATTAAAGCAATGTGTTAGTCAGTAATTGGCTTGAAATATAAACAGACACCAACTTAAAATTTCTCTAAAATAAAATCAAACAAAAGTGGAAAATTAATTGTAATTTATAATTCATTTTTGTTGCTAATGCATTTTTTATAGGCTAGATTCTCACTGGAGCCATTGGCAGCTAAATACCTCATTAACCACTGAACATGACCCCTGGGAACACTGGTAGTCACAGAAACACCAATTCCTTTATGTTTTTGTTTCCACCTACAATATCCTTTGGATATGCAAGTTCCTACAGCTGCAAATGTGTGTCACAGCCTTTGTGTTTACACTATTAGGAGTTCCAAAGCCTGATCTCTTGCAACTAGGCCAAAAGGTGCAGGAAGTGAAGGTTTTATTATTTTACGAACATAAGCTTCAAAAGAAACAGTTGGCATCTCAGATAGAAGTCACTAAGCTTTTCATTCTCATATAGAGGAGGCTAAACTGATTAATAATTAAAGGATGACTTTTCTGCTCTAATTTTTGATGGCTGGGTACTCAGATCATTCAGAATTGTTTTATTTTTTCATACACAGTCCATATCAAGACTTACAAGATATAAATCGTACTGTAAGTAAAATCAGTTTGCTAGAAAAGGAAACAGTCTTGACTAGATATTGAGGCCCAGAGAACAACTAGTGTAAAGCAGTGCTGTTAAATAAAAGAAGCAGTCTGCCTCATCTTTCACTGACAGTCATTCACTCCCCCCTGCTTTTTCTGCTCTCTGTACTGCAACAACCATTTCACTGTCTATCCAGTGAATTATTCAGGGAACAGATCCAGCTGAAAACGATCCCAGCAAAAACACAATGGCTGTTACTCTTTGGGATCAGTCATCCTGGTGTGGTTTGCCACAAAGAAAACCAAATCTCTCTGCTGGCATTGATCTGAGGCTCAAAGCAGTAAGGTCTAAAATGCTTTAAAACTTATTAAATTGCAACAAAAGAAAACAGTAGCGAAGTTTGGTCATGATGTGTGGGATGCCAATCAGAGAACACGAGAATCCTTTAAGAGGACAGGTACCCCAGTTCTGTTTCCCTGACTGGCCTGTCAATCTCCCTGCCCCTTTTTCCCTTATGTCAAGGCCTTGCCCTCCCCACGTTGTCCTCCCTCTCCCCCCCCTATTCCCAACCACCCCCTCGGGTTCTCCCCATTTGTTCTGTACCCTAATCCCGCCCCTGTACCGCCCCTGTGCCCTGGGACCATTATCCCATGTGCTCTCTCTGACCCGTGATCCCCCTGTAAAAAATGTAGGCTGCATGCCATGTGGCCTTTCTGCACTGGGGTATCAGCCTGTGCTGATCTTCTCTACTTTGAGACCATGTGAATAAACATCGTCTGAGGGCCCCACACAAGGAGCCTTCTCCCCTCCTTTATCGTCGCTGTGTTGCAGAAGCTGAGAGCTGGCCGGGGCTGTGCAGGGCAGGCAGCCCCGCTGTGCTCTCCCGGATGGTCTGCAACTTGCCACACCATCGTAAGGAAACTACACACCGCAACAATGATGTTACAGAAAATACTCTGTTTGAGAAGGTGTGATTGCAACTGTATAGAAAAATCAGTAACTCATGAAGAAAAAGTTGTCAGTTTTAACAATTCCCAAAACCTTAATTCTATAAAAGTCTATTGCTTTCATGGTTGCTTCAATGGGACCATTTTTTAAAAAATCTTACTAGTGGAATGGGGTGAAAAGTAAATTTGAAATAAAGCAGGTAGCTAATCACAACTACTTCATAATAATCGGAAATAGATTTGAAAAATGTTTTTCCATGTTGCCTTGTATGCTCTCACATTAACATGACTTTTCAGTTGAAACTGGAGCAGCATAAGCAGGCAAAGTGCATTTCTGCTTTTGATCCTTTAACATTAGATTTACAATGTAGTAATAGCCAAAGCAATGCTTTTGCAATGCATATCCCAAAGACAGTAGCAGGTAATCCAAAGGTGTAAGTGAAATTAACCAACACATGATGAATTTTAAATATGAAAGGTTTGGAAAAACTGCTCTAGGCTTATCTGTACTTCAATAATTATTCATGGGAGATGTGCGCTTTATATTATCTGTGAGAGGATAATCTTCAAACAAATGAAAAAAAGCAAAATCTGTCAAATAAATTAACAGTTATGAATTATTTGTTCAGCTCTAATTTTACCTTACTAATTTAACTTTGTTAAAAACATGCAAGCATTTTCAATTTATAAAAGTGAATTGAACTTACAATAATAATTTATCTGATCTAAATAAATCAGATCAAGTGGTATGATGTAGGAAATTATCTTTTAACAAGAGCCACTAAAATATCAGAAGCATATCTGTGTTTTAAACTATGCTTTGATCCATTGTGTAAATTTACATTCAGTAGACGTGTTGTATGTATTTTGTAAGGCCCTTAGCAAAGTAGTTAGACTTTTTTTTAAGTTGTGAAAGCATTATTAACATGGAAGTTGTCTGCTTTGATCTAAGAGTTTTAAAATTAGATATTTATGTCTAAACTGGTTTACTTTTATAGGCACTGAAAGGCATTGTGCATTTCTTACAGATAACCTATCACCTCCTAAAAGAGGTCCCTAAGACAGGAGAGCAGGCATTATTATTTCCATCTGTTCTCATCCAGTATGACAGGGTTTTTGTATAAAAAAATTAGCGTAAATTCACTGAAAGGAGTGTTAAAGGAATATAAGAAAAGCCATGTACATTCAAAACGTTTGAGTGTATCTTATTTTAATTTTTAACAGCAAGAACTGCTTTGTATATTCATCTTGTAATATACCAGATGCAGAGAATAGTTAAATTCAAAGACAAATTAAGTTAACCTGCATTTTCTATGAATTTGATCAAATTATGAACTTCTATTGAGCAAAACAAGGCTGGGTGAAAATGTTACAGGAAAGGAAACTGAAAACAGCATTTGCAAGGATGCTGTAAGCCAAAGCCAATAAATGTTTAACGACTTTGCTAAAGAATTTTTTGTCTAATAATTTCTCCAGAAGGTCACTTGGTTTGAAAGGTATTCATCTCCCTCCTAAATATTTTGTGTGGATTCAAGTCCACAAAGCACTTGCCATCCACCATGAAGAATATTATATATCTCCTCCTTTAGAAGGTTGTTTCAGGCAGTGCCTCAGGAGAGTTTTTGTATGAGATCAATAATATTTTTGAACTTCTGAGTGATTAAGAAATGTTTCTGAATTGCTGTCAGGGACAGATAAATATAACATTTGTGGGAATAAAGAGATGAATATAATAGAGATGAAATGAAACATAACATCTAGAAAAAAGCAGTGTCAAGGCTGACACGTCTATATTAAATCTTCTGGACATTTTGGTTTATTGGAACACAATTGTGTGCTGCATTCACCTCAACCCCCAGAACATACAGACTCACTCACACTACACTTTTTAAATCCTTTCCTAAATAAAGAGGAAAATAATTTCAGGCACATCACCAGTAAAACAGGTTAATAGACCATGAGGAATGCAGGCTGCCATACTCACAGACTCACAGCCATCTGTATAAATCCAGCCTCCTCCATCCAGATCAATCTAAGCAACTTTATTGAAAACAAATTTAGCAGCTTTAGGGTTTGAAATGAGCAAAGTAACAATGTTTTTGTGTGTAATTTAAGGGAATTCCTTCTCCACTCCCACGATGCCTTGTTCTTAGATTAATGGATAGATGTGAAATAGAGTTGGTTGAAAACAGGAACAAATGAAATGTGGTCAGGAAATGTTAACACTGAAAACATCACTGAGCAAAGGGCTTTGACGATACCAGGTGTTGGTCACAATGGTGAGTGATGTTAATAGCAAATACACTGAAGAAGGACATGATTCAAATTGTCCAGGAGAAAAAGGAGACAGGGAACACCATATTGTACATGGAAGTTAGGGAATGATAGCAAATAGATGAGGAATAGGAATTGCTGTGACGTCCACACTGCTCTTAAAGAGATGTGAACATGTAGTGGCTTCCAGACAACCTATTTCCTTTCTGTGGTCTCCAGGACATTCAAATATCCTGGTAAAAGTCGTATGTTAAAAGCACACTGAAAAGCCTGGCCTATCCCAGAAGGCTGACAGCTTTTGCACAGTCACTATCTGAAACAAATAATTCATTTGATTTTAAAGTGACTTAATGGACACAACCCAGAGAAACTATTTGAACTACATTTGGAGTAAAGACTTGGTGTCTAAACAGTTTCTCCTTGAAAATAGTATGGGAACAGTAGAGCCTGTGTATCTTGGAACTCTAAATAAATTCATGTTACTTTATGATCAAATTATGCTATGAATGCTGAATGCCAGTTATTTCAGGGAGTCAGTACAGTGTGATCCACCCTCATTACTGTTCCTCACTGCAGAAACCCACAGGGCAAGGTATTAGAATTCACTTGTCTGGATTATTCCACTGTGGCTCATGATCCTCCCACAACCAGGTCCCAAATTAAGAAAGTAGTGAATAGGTGTTCAAAAAGTAATTTTAAAAACAAAGCAAAATTATATTTTTAAATAAATTGCATAGCAGAAAAATTACTTCAGATCTTGTTGTTGTAAAAGTAGAGGGACACAATAATTTTCTAAGTTTTTTCTAAATTTTTACAAAAAATCCACTTTTTCAATTTGCCACATAGATTAGGTTACTAAAGACACAAAAAAAGATAATCTTCAGTATAGATTTCAGTTCTGTCTAATGCTTTGCTGACTAAATCCTGTTTAATTCTAAATTAAATGAGAAGCCACAGTAAATCCAGTCCACTAT
>WEIT01031840.1:8012-42284 GCA_013389985.1 Dryoscopus gambensis | reverse complement strand
TCCACACTCGTACAAGGTGTTTAAAAAAGTGCTGCGAGAGCAACGAGGGTCTGGGGGAAAGGGACCAATCAGAAAGCTCTGAGGGCATAACAGAACAGAACAGAGCATTCTAGGGAAAGCCATCTCAGTCACCATAAGCTGGAAAGAAACCTTGAATTTAGGACTCCCTTCGTTCCTTATCCAGCAGGTCCACTGGCCTCCACAGCTACTCAAGCACAGTCACCTAGAAACTGGCAATGGTTTAATTCAGAAGTTATTAGCAATACTATCAGGAATTATCTGTGACTTAGCATCAGGGTGACAATATCATGCCAATTCTGAAGGAAGCAATCAGTGTACCAGACTTTATATAAAAAAACCCACTGTTCACAAGATTAAGTTTTCCATCTCCTTTCACATTAGTAAGCAAGTCACCACAAGAATCTGTTACTGAGGCACTGTAAGAAGGTATAATTTAAAGACTGTCAAAGAAGGGAATCTAGAGGACACAATCTGAAATGGAGGAAATACTGAAGGAACTTGAAGTACTTAGGGAATAAATATGAGAAGGCTCAGTAAGAGCCTTAAAATGTCTAAAAGTTCTCCTGTGGAAAGAAGATAACCTCTTCCTCATAGCTGTGTTTGAGAACTTGCAAATTGTGGGGAGAAATAATGGATGGAATGATTCAAGATATATCTAGGAGTCTCCTTCTAAAAGCAGGGACTGTGGAGCACCAGAACAGACTGTTTGATAAGGCCATGGTGTTAGCGCCGCTGCAACTTAGCTAAACACACACCAGAATGAGACAGACACCATGGTCCCTTCCAGTTCTATCATCTCCTGGCAGCCCACAGCAGGTAATTTATGTCCTCAGTATTACTCAACTAATTCAGCAAATCTGTGGGTTTGGACATGACAGACTGGTCCAAATACATTTCTAGAAAAGCACTGCTATAACCCACTGTCTCAGACTGTGATGGGCAGCCAGCCATCTGCTGGGGGTCTGTGAACTAAAAGAGAACTAAAATTCACATCCAAAAGTCTCTCTTTTTTACAGTAAAATTGCATTTAGGGGAAATAGTCTTCAAAGGACCCAGACAAGGTAGATAGTGAGCACAGAAGTGTTATATCCATGGTACACAGTGGAAGCATTTGTATTAGTATGGTGGAGATTTCAAAACACTGGCTGGCCACTTTTAATGCAGAAACAAGAATCTGAATTGGTTAATTAAATAGTGATTCATAAAAATTGATTTCTGGGTTTTAAATTGAATGAGGTATAGATGATACTGAATTGTTTATTGCTTGTTACTAGATGGTAAGCATTTTGAGGGCTGGAATAAAAGACTTTCTGTCATTCTAGTATTCACTAGCACTACTATTTGTTCTGCTCACTGTTACTACTCCAGATATTTTTGGCTGATACTGATAACACAAGTTAAGAGCAAGAGCTAATTCCCTAGTTTCTTTCTGTCTGTTTTTACACTGTGGGATATACATAAAAACAAAACACTTCTCCAGTGTGAATGAAGAGAATATGCCATACAGTATGGTACTGTTGTTATTAAAAAAAACCCCTTAAATATTAAAATGTACTTCCACACATGGTCTCACTTCTGGACAAGAAGCAGCCAGCTGATACGAATGTTTGCAGTTTACTCACAAAAGCAATAGGAAGTTCCTTGAGGTACTCCTGCAGAGAAGTGACTAACAGGCACAACAGAGCCTCCTGAGATAAAAAGAAACCAACCCAAACTTTCATATGCAAAACTAATCCAAAATAAACTGTTCTCTAAGGCTTATAAATATTTAACTTTTCCTCTTTAAAATATTGCCTAGACTTTGTGATGGCAGGGATCTGAGATTCCTTCCAGTTTTACATCTTACCTTTCTTATATTCTCTTTCTCTCTGACTTTTCTACATGCAACATCCACCAGACTTAGGAAAACTAAAATGTCTACAAGAAAGTGGCTAATGTTTTCAAGACTTGCAATTTGGCCAATAGCACAAGGAAAATTACTTCCCAGCTAATTTATATAGTAAAAATCTGTAATTATTTGAATCAATACTCAAATGTTTGAATTACTATATGATTACCTGAGATCTCAGGGGCTGTTATAGGTGAACTGTTGAGTTTGTTTAATACTGTGGTTATTTCTGTGAATGATAGTTAAACCAAATAGAACATACAAGCAGATGAGATTTGCTCACCATGTACTCAAATGTATTTCTTCATGGGACAATGCATGCTATTTTTCAACAGTCAATTCCATGAAAATAAATACATTTTATGATCCATGAGACCAATAAAAAGTAATTCAGCCTGAAAGATGAATTTCAATTTTCAAATAATCCCAGTGAAATGTGTGTGAAAGACCTACAGATCAAGAATTGTTCATAGAAATTATTCAGACAATGGTTTCAAATAACAAGCAAATGTGAGAAAACGGCAAGCTATTAACACACAATTCACACACCAGAAAAGAGGCAGTGTATGAAATAAATTACTCAAGGCAAAGAGTTTTACTGCTGTTTTTTCCGAACGGTGCATTGCTAGCAGCACCCTTTCACAGACCAGATCACTGATGAGATGGGTTTAGTAGCACACAACATATAGAGAACCTTTACTCACACTGGCCTGCAAACTTGAGGCACCAAAACAGAAGTTCTAGAACTTTTTTGTAGACAGCAGACAAGGAGAGGCATGCTGCTCCAGAGGAACATTCACAGCATCTAGTTGGGGCTCATATTTTGTTTGGCCATCTAGAGGGAGCTACGGAAGGAAACATGAGTATATGCTACTAATTTAAGACACAAATTAGGGGCCTAGAGTGAGATGTTGTGAATATTCCTTATAGCTTCATGCAGCAGACACTGGAGAAAAGCCAAGAGGAACAACTGTCCTGTAGATGTGGAAGCAGACGGAACCAGTCTACAAGGATCAGCAGTACGCCACCTGATTTTCAGGCAATCAATCCCAAAAGTTACACAGAAACAGTAACAAAATCCTTCATCTACTAATAGATAGATATTTAGTGACTAAACATTCTCCAGACTGACGGATTTTTATCTGAGGTATTTCCTTCCTAGATTTTCTGGCCTTCCGTTTTCCATCTGAAGTTTTCTCTAGACTTTTTACATTGATACGCATGTGGAAAAGAAGATCTAGTGAACTACTCGCATGCTATGCTGTGTTCCTCATCACTCAGGCTCACCTTGCTGCTCTGGTCGCATCTGGAAACATGGTGTTGGTAATAATGCAAAGTTCATTGTTGACAGGCCTTCAGTGTATTCATCTATTTTTGGTGGCAACACTGGCTTTTGCCTTTGAAAACTTATGCTCAATTAAGGATTATAAGATTCTTTGCTCAAGAAGAGCTGTACTAGTGACAGCATCTTGGCCAAATTTCATTAACATTGTCTCACTAAGCTTTGTCTATGAAATCATTTGAAGTGCTTGTTCTTCCTCACTTCATCTCTTTAAATGGCTTTGGGGATTGCTCTGATCTGCTAAATAAATCCCCACATCCATCCACTTGCTGTTAAGTAATGAGATACTTCCCCTTCTGTTTCAGTATCAGAACAAATCCAGCATGACAAGATTCCAAGAACTCCAGTTCTCTTTCGTCTACAACCCAGGATGATAGAAATCCCTTAAGGCTATCTGGCTTCTAGAATTTAGGTCTGCTAGTGAAGAAATCTCATGGAACAGAGTTTCAGCATGATTTCAGCACTACCATGCTTGATTCTGCATCTCAGTTTCAAACCTCAACCTTCAAACAGACCTTAAACCTGACATGGAAATTGATTCCAATTTCTCCTCCATGTGCAGGCTGGTTTTTATTTTCCCAAAACCAGTTTCCTCCTCTTTGCTAGTGAGATCTGCAAGCGCTTAAAGAGGCACCTAAAATTTGCTTGCCAGTCTCAGCTTAGCTAGAAACAGATTAGGCACGAAGAAGAAAAATCAACCCTTTATTTTCCAGAAAGATTTTCTTGCTAAAGATGTCCAGAAAAACTCCCCACCCCTGCCACACACAGACGGGATTATGGCAAAGGAGATGTTCACAGTCTCCAGCAGAGAAACACTTTAAGGCGTTTAAGGCACCCCATGAGCACCAGCTGGAATTTGCAGCAGAGCAGCTGTTCCAGTATGTGGGAAAGGGGATTGCAGATTAAAACAGACAAGGCAGCTTAAGGGAGCATTTGGAGTGAGTTCCCAGTGTAGACACCCCTTTTCCAGTTACAGCTGCTCCTAGGGAGGGAGAGTGGAGCATGCACTTGCTCCAAAGCCCAGGATGCACTAAAAGAAAGCAGATCAGTGTCTAAAGATTGCCAGCAAGTGCTGCTGCTGTCTTCAGACCTTCACCAGACAGTCATGAGAGAGTGCCACATGTGTGTGGCAGACATTGCACCAGACACAGCTGTTGCCAGCTCCTTGCAAGTGGAAGGCCAGTGTCACTCCTCCAGCGCTTAGTAGGGAAGGGATAAGAAAGGAAGAAACTCAAATTAAATACTAAATATACACACACATGCACATATCTTTGAGAGGGCAGGAAGAGTAGGAGCTTACAAGCAGCCTCGTTTTTCCTCTCCCTCTGTTCCTGGAGCAACTCCTTACTATTGTGGGTTTATGTGCTTCTTAGAGACCAGAAGATGGATGCAGCTTGAAAACTCTCTGTGAACAACTGTCCTTCATTGCTGACACTGGTTTGTGTTCCCACACCTTATTTTTGCACCTACACAGAGGCAAAGCTTGGGACTAGGAATGGTGGCTTCCTAGAGAGATGGGCAGCTGAGCTGGAGCACAAAGAAACCTGAGCACAGGCTGAATTCCCATGCCCCAAAGGGCTTATCAATTCATTATCTGGGCCGGACCCCAGCTTTTGTAGTTCAGATTCAAACTCAAAACCTGGACTTGAGTGAACGGCTGAACTCAGCCTGGGTGGGCATGTGCTCAGTGCAGTTTTGCCCATCCTCTGGGAGCTTTCAGCAGGAACATGGGCCGCTTGGAACAGGTCAACCATGAGATGGGTCCCCTCTCAGAATGCTGGCACCAGCAGGCTTAGCATTCTGGCTGGCACCAGAATACATTTTAGCACACTTTTAAGGGTATAAAGAAAAACTCCACTCACTGTGAACCTCAGCTGTGCAGACATACACAGCATGTCTGACCCCACATGAACATCCTTCATTTCTGTGAATTTTCCATGGGCTAGAGAAAGAAACTTGCCCCCTTCACACCTTTTCCCCTGGTGGTAACACCTCAGATCCACAGAGCTTTTTATTTCCCTTCTCTCTGCTACCATTTTCTGTCACAGAAAAGCAGGACATGGCCCTGCTCATGGGCTCATTTATGAGTGTGCAGTGCTGAGATCAGCTCTGTGTCTCTTAAGGAGGTGGAGTCTGTCATGTTTGTGGCAATGTATGAGAGACAACTTCCCACAGTTAAAGCACTTTGACAGAACTTGGCTTAGGAAAACTGTCATCAACAGAAAGAAATCTGTTTGATTTGATACCAAACTTTTCATCTACTACATTAACATCACTTTCGTACTCCTTTGGCACATAATGGCATGCCAGTAGCACTGAGAAGTGATAGATGCTGTGCAGACACATGACAAATTTGCATTGCCTGCATTCAGGCCTGAAGTCAGCAATCAAAAACACAGCATTAACTTCATAGTCCCAAAATTCTTCTGAAAATACCACAGTGGTTTATCACACTGTCTTAAAACACCCCAAAAGCACTCAAGAAATTTCTAGGTAATATGGTCCCCCACCTTTCCTATAAAAAGCCGGTGGTTATTTATGGGGAGGGAATCACATTTGGACATATTGCATGGCAGCAGTGCTCAGTTCCCCTGCTCCAAAGCCATCCAGTGTTGGTGATGGTACTCTCTCCATCCCTGTATGAGTTATTGCTCCATTACCAGCCTGAACTTGGAATACCACTCAGACTGCAGCAATAACAAGACAGATAGGTCTTTATGAAATCTATACTATTAACACTATTTGTTTTGCCACGAGTTGACAACTTTAGTAAATTGCTCATAATTGGCTATCAAGGAAAAAGCACAGCACTGCTCACCATTATTATGGTATTGATTTTCAATAATTGCTTTTTCGGGGGTGGGAGGAGTGCACATGTCGCTTTTGTGCTGTAAGAGAGCCTAGAAAGAAACTGGCTGTGTGCAACTGCTCTGTGTCTGGAACTTCACTGTGGCACAAAAAAAAAATCAAACAAAAACATAAAATGTGCACCAGGAGAAGATGAAACAAAGATTTATTATATTTTTTCTCTGGCACTATATTTTAGCATTAAAATAAAAGAATGGAATTAACCATGTAGCTAAACACGATGGTAGCCCTGTAGGATATTCGTGTTAGTCAAAGGCTGAAATACATTAACATTAAAAAACTCCATAGGGTTAATTTAAATATTCATTAGGAAATTTACAAGCTTTGGTGTAATGGCTGAGGACTCCAGCGTTTTTATAATTGGAAGCCGGGCCAGTGGAAAGTTTCTCAGCCATGGGAAAATAATGTGGCCCAGTTTCTATGCCTATGTTAGAGATTCTTGATTATGCTCTCTAAATATCAATTCCCTGAACACATCCACAGACACACATACCTGATATTACAGTATTGTTATGTGGCATCATTCATTATCAGTTCTTCTGCTTGGTGTTCCTTCTTTTCCTTCCTTTATTTTTTTTTTTTTTAATGTGCAGTCATGCCCATGGCCCAAAATGCAGCACTCTACTCTTCTCATTTCAGATGAAAGAGACAGCAATTGCTGGGAAGAGTGCAAAGAGTGTCTAGTGTCTCTCAACAGATGATTCTGAAAATTATTCTAAATATTTGCTGACAAGCACAAGCACCTAACATAAACCCAGGAAAATTGCCAGAAATCTTATTTAGAGATGACTCACTCCAAATTCAATTAACATAAGATTACAAACTGGCCCAGGAAAAGAAAGGATATTTCTGACACATTTATTTTTCTTTCGCTTTTCATCTTTTTTTTTTTTAAATTTATAGTTTTTAAGATATAAACTAGCCAAAAAGTCAGCATTCCTTCAGTTTTGTAGCCTCCTGTTTCTGTGGACGTAGGAGAACTGCCTGAATTTTCTCTTCCTCACTTTCTTGTTCCATAGATGTCAAACAATCACCATGAAAGACTGGGAAAGGAGAGTTCTGAAGATTTACCCCTCCCAGGAGATCTTTGCCCAGATTTGCTATAAAACTCTGCATAATCTTTGATCTTCCAGTGACTTGTACTCTTCTCTGTTACTCGAAACCCAGCATTATTATTAAGCTTAAGTAGATTGCTTTAAACTTCTAAAATATTTACTCTCCTGCCTCCCAATGGGATGTTAACAATAAAAAATAGCGAGGGCTTCTACATTTGTTTTTACTTTACATAAACGAATTAAGCAGTCTCTACTAGGCTCGTTTAGACCCACAATAATGTAAACTGAAGCAACACAAAAGAGCCTCCACATCCATGTTTACAGAATAGAAATCCTACAGTTTTTGGAGGGAGAGGTTTAGATAAGGTGCCTAACTCATCTTTATTCCCTGGACTTTAAGCAAACCTGGATAGGCCCCTCTGTTCATAAGGGAAACGTGTGACACTAACAGCTTGGTTGTTTGCTTTTGTATTTTTTCAAGTGAGTTCAAAGGGACTCACTTGATTATATCCCTTCACCCTCCCCCACCCTTCATCTTTCATAACCATTGTTTAATGAATTTTTATTAGAAAAGCATGGCTGCACTTATGAAAAAAGAAAATCTGTCTTTGAAACCAGGAGCAGAGTGTGTTTTCCCTGGCATTAGCCTGTTAGTTTTTAATATCAGGTTTGCACTGGAGTTGACTCCTGGTGCATTTTGGAACCATAAGCCAACAAAGTGAAGCTAATGGGAAAGGAAATAATACAGGAGAAGAGAGACTCTTTTGAAGTGTGGGCAGGAAATCTGCACAACCCTCTCTCCACCTCCTGCTCCTCCTCCTCCTCCTCCTCCTCCCTCCTTATTCCCTACCCCCATCCCATGCAGTGTCCTCCTCTTCTTATAAAGAGTGTCTTTTGCTCATTTTTTTGTTCAGAGGATGGGATCAAGCAAAAACACCAGCTTAATATCAGCTTCTCAATTAGCAAAACTTATAGGAAAAACATTCCTTGGTATAAAAAAAGACAAACAAATCAGTAAACATAAGGAAAGAATAAACTAAGGATTCAACTCCGTAGTTTCAGACAAGGTGAAAGATGTTGCCTTCAACCAAGCTAACGACTGCAATATGCCTCCTCTGAAGCCTCTCAGAACCAACAGCATGCATAGTACTTCTCAGCTTAGTGAAGACACTGGAGCATGTCATGAGTGCCTCAGAGACCTACTAGCACTAACATCATGCAAAAAACACCAAGAAGAAATTGCCAGGCAGAAAGACTTTCAGCTCTTAAATGGCATGCTGGTGATGCAAAGCATTGCCAGATTGCAGTCACAGATTTGGTCTCAGCTATTTACTGTACCTCATTCTTTGCTGGCATCCCTCGTGAAGCTCAGTTGGGTTTGGGTAACTATGAGAAGTCTGGGGTAATGTTGGTTGTCCCTTTCCTATTTCTCTTAGTTAGCTTCAGTGTTTCCCAGAAAGACAAGCAGCCAGTAGGAAGGCCTCTAGTTTAGGATCTAGAGGTTTGCCTACTTCACCTATTCAAAGCTGCATACTTTGTCACAGAGCTTTTTGTGACACTTGGGTAAGTTCAACTATTTAACAGAATTTGAGCCTTAAAATATCTTTGTGATTTTGTTTGTAACACTGCAGCTTAGAAAGGCATATTCACACTTTCCTATCATATAGCACTGCCTAGGGAGAAAACATGGATGAAAAAAGCAGAACTTGCAGCACTGGGAATCACCAAAGTATCAAGAGACTTGAAAAAGAGATAAAATGGAAAGTGAAAAATATTGCAGATTTTAAAAACGGAATACAGAAATTGCTGAATTATTTGTGCCCCTTCAAATGATAATGTATTGTTCTGACAATATTCTGACAATGTAATCATTTTTCTTACAATGTAAAATTATATTACAAGAACAATGGATATGTCCAAGAAGGGAATGTAAAATGTTTTAAATGTGAATTTTGCCAACAATCAGGGTTAATATTCTGGCACAGGTGTCCAAAGTGGCATACTAGAACCTGTTTTTATCAATGTCAGAAATCCATCACATTATTCTAACACAAACCACCAATATATTATTTCCTTGAGCATATTATCTAGGACTGAGTCACTTGTAAGTTTTAATGGATGTCACAGCAAAAGCAGGACTGGGACATCACCTGGTCAGTTACTGCATATGCACTTATCACAGGCAGGAAACACACTATGCTGCAGTTCCCAGAGGCACCTGGACATTAACTGTTAATAAGCTCAGAAAAAACTATCGTGATCAGAAGACAGAGGCTAACTTCCTCCAAATGCCATGGTCTTTCTCAAAACTTGTTTCTTCATAGAACTCACACTACATACTTGCTTATTAGGCTAGGCAAATATCTTCCTTTCCAGCAAGAGAGGTAGCATAAGCTGAGAAGATAACCCCCTGCTAATTCTTATTTGCTGCTGTTACTGATGAAAGGAGAAGGTCAATAGAACAGGGCATGGCAGACTTGCTGAAATTGTCCTCTACCCCTTTTAAGCAGCTTGACAAATTATTAATACCCTGATCCAGTTGCACATTTTTCATTAAGGACTGAACATGCCTGTACAGTACTGGGATAACAGAAAAGTAGATAACAGACCATCCAGAAAATTTTCTAGGTGTACAAAACACTGCATACTTTAACTTGCCATGTGCTTTTACAATTCTTCACAAAAAACCATGATTATACAGGTGCTGTGTGGTGATTTTCACATTCAGGGTGTTGAAATAGCATTAACTGTCTTCCGGAGATATCTGTGTCAGAGTAAGCTACCCTAAATTCCTGTTAAAGCTGATGAAAAGAAAATGGGCACTTATAAGACCAAATTCATTTCCTCCAAAAACAAAAGTCGTATGAACCACATGCTCTAAGTGCTTATTTGTTTCCATCACCTACAGAGAGAGCACTGAGTGGCTCAGATGTAGCTGTCAGAAGAGACAGTTGAGGCAGCGATTCCCATTCCTTGGGAACAGATCTAAGCAGGTTTTAGAGAATCAGTGAAGGAAAGAAACAAGGTGCTGGGAGACACATGGCCTGAAAGAGCCTGGAGTGTCATTGGAGATGTGACGGCAGAGTTTGATTCAGGCTATACGGGCTCCATGTGCTCTAGCAAATTTATAAAAATTACACAGGCAAACTCCTGCTGATTTCCAATTGTCCTCAGTGTCAAACTCAGCTTCAACACACTGAGAGGGCGATCCCATCTGCCTCTACTGTGGCACTGGCTCAGTTTGTGACCTTGGTGGCAGTCCTGTGTGGCACAAATTTTCCCTTCTGCCTGCAGGAACTGCAACCCAGGGTGTGTGCAGGTCTGGAGGGAAGGTATATCATTTGGAGGTCACAGTACCACAGCTGACTTGCTGAAGTCACTCCTCTAACCCAGAACATCTGAAATACAGGAGGCAGAACAATCTAACCATATGTCTGGCAGTTTTGTCTGCCATGGTGGACAGCCACTCCAGCCAGACTCTGAGACATAGGAGCCAGAAGGGATTACTGACTTCTTGCACATGAGGCATGAAGACATCAAACTTATCATTAGGGATACCCGAGCTTCATTGTGGAGTTGTTTGGACTCTCACTGACTTTACTCAGAGCCTCCTACTATCATAAAATGATGGAAGAGATGACGATGTCTTGACATCCTGGTTTAAAGACCACTGACTTGACAAAGACACTCTCTAATGATTTCAGTAGGGCTTGGACTTCATTCAAGAGAAGAATAATCAGCTCGATGCAATCTCCTGTCTTATCCACCCCCAGTGTATTGCCAGATTGGAGCCAACAACTCTGACTTCATATTAGAGGCAGTTGCAGGGTAGCAGTTAAGGAGCTACCACAGGAGATGGAGACTTTTGACAGGGAGGACATGCAGTCCCTGCCTGTGCTGGACCTGCTTTCCTGGCCAAAGGTAAGTAGTGTTTTCACACCTCATTTAGGAGTTATTTTTGGGGCCAAGGGTGCAACTGTGTGTTCTTGTTAAGAGGCTGCAGAATTTAAAGCCCGTATGCATGTGTTATTAATAACATGGAAGACCACATGCCACCATTCAAGGGAGCATGGGGGTTTGGGCACAGGGGCTAAAAGACCTATGAGGAATGTGAGGGAAATGTGTACCCATAGCACCTACAAGGGAACAGTGCTCAGTGGCATGTACCCTCAGGAGGGATGCTGAGAGGAACGTTGTGCTCAGAACATAGATGCGGCTTCCACAAGCTCAGGGAGACAAGCTGGACCAGCTTCCTGACCACATCACAGAGTGATACAGAGTGTTACATCCTCGTGTTAAAGAGCAATCTGAAATTACCTTCTACAATTTCTCCATGCTTTAGTTTCTCTGTGGTATAAAGGAAGTAATAACTCTACCCACTTCTCATTGGTGCACACTCACTTGCATTTCTGGGGGAGGTGAGCCCTGAAAGTTTCTCAGCTGACAATCTCTAAGTAGTTGATGTAAAGTTAAATATATGACTGAGATGGGGTCAGCCTGCGTCTTCTTCTCCACCTTTCAAAGAGGGGTAATGAAACAAGGAGATAAATAAAATTATATCAAATCAAACTGGGCCTGAAGGTTACCTTGGCTGAAGCAGTGATATCCTCTCAGAATACTAGTCCAAAAAAACAGTTTATTAAAAAGTGGTGAGGCAAACCCCATTTTTCCACATTTTTGGCTCCAGGAGGCTGGAGCAACCCTCACCTGATGTTATTCTAAAGTGCTTGGCAAATGCACTAAATAAGAGGGGGGTTTCTGCACAAAATGAAAACTTATACAATCCTTTAAGAAAAGCCAAACCTTAAACATGTGAAAGCTTATGAAAAATTAGATGATGTGAAAAACACTTTAAATCAAAGCAGCAGGTAAAGCTGGAAATAAAGTTATCTTCAGTTAAAATCTCTATGTACCATATTGACGGTAATGCTTCATTTCCTGCAGACTGTAAGTAAATCAAAGCCTACTTTGGGTTTCCATATCTGTCTAAGATCTCATCTCCAAGAATGTATTATTTTGGCATTTCCCACATTGGAATTACCTCTGGTCCGAATTTGGGTAATAGAGTATGATAACATATTAACAAGTAATAAGCATGAAATTTTTATCCATTTTAAAATGTGTTACCGAGAAAGAAAACAAACATGTAAAAAAGCCAGCATTTCAAAAGTAATCAGCAAAAGAACTGAGAAAACAAGACTTAGGTCACAAGAGAAAAATGAAAGAAAACGATAGCTAATTGGTGGCACTTTTTGTTGAGAAAGAATGTAAGAAAAGCTGCATACCTATTCAGGAGAAGTAAAACAGATGTGTGAAGTGTCTGGCTGAGCTATTGTTTTAACTTAGTAATCTAAAATAGCTGACTTGATTTCATTTTAACAAGGGATTAGTTTAGCAGACAGTTTGGATTAGCAGCAACATACATAAATAAACATGCTACTCTTAAATACTCAGCTTATAAGATGCAGGACAACAAGAATCAGGAAAATGCTAGCCTTGAACTTTTAGATTACAGAGCCAAAAGACATACCCATTCCACAGAGACACGGAATTTGCAAGAGCCTTCACATTGCATAATGTAATACAAGAAATATTTGTGATTATGATTTCACTGAGAAGCAACTCAAGCCCTGCTCTATACCCTAATTGCAGAGGATTAACAAATATTTTACACCTATGCTATTTTAAGAAAAAGAAGGATAAGCTCATACTTCGCTATTCATATGAGAAGGAACCTGACACCAGTCAGAAATAATGGGTAGGGTATTCTGTAAAAAAAGATGCACATTGCTTCAGCCTTAGCAGAGCGGGGGAAAAAAACTGTCTGCTATCTAAAAAACCCCTTTCCTAAGATGTTTTTCACACAGCAGAAGGGATCCAGAATAACTGATCTAAGGAGGGAAGGTGTCTGTGCCGGTAACCAGAAAGAGGATGAGACTGGCAGAGAAGAGAGCACTTCTCCTTCAGTGTATTCAGACAGCTCTCCATCAGTCTGAGCAGTCTCAGAGCCTGCACTAACTTTTAAGTTATAAACATTCACACACATTCAGGGTAATTCCATGTAAAACATGGAATTTTGTGTAGTCCCTTCCAGCACGGCCAAGCCGGATGTGATTCTAATGTCACAGTGTTTTCTGTAGCAGTCATTTTGCTACCATCTGTTAGAGGTCAACACTAGTATGGGTTCTTTATTTTTTTTAGGCTCCTTAAGTCAGTAAAGGCTTAAGCCTGCTACTGATTCCAGTGCACTTTGACTCTTGCCATCAGGCTAAAGACTTGGATATACAGAACCACAGAGAACATTCACCTACAGGAGATGGGCAGCATGCTCCCATGAGTAGCAACTACCTAAGTTGTTACAGAAGTTTCAGTCCACTCCCTAAATTCCTGCATGCTGTCTATAAAGATAGCCATGCTGGAACAGTCTTCCTTGGAAAAGAGTACATTGAGGTAGAAGGGGATGTGCTGTTCTCCAAATCCATGATGAATAGGCTGAATGCAGCAGGAATTAATTACAGCAAGAGATTTAATCTAGATATTAAAATATATTAAAATCTGTTCTTATGTTAAAAATGCCGAAGTATTGTGAAAACTTCATAAATGAAAGTCTGTAAAATTAGTTACGTGACGTACATCTTCAGGGAATGGCTTAGGAAGGCAGACCCTGGGCTGTATCTGAGGTTCCTTTTGTTTTTCATGGAGTAACATTCATTTGACTTAATTCATTTTCATCAAGAACTGATAAATACATTGACTACTCACCATCAGATGTATGGCAGACAAAGCCAAATATGTATTAAATCCAGAGAATTTATAAGATTTCCAATTTAATCCAAGAATCTTTAGCAAGCAAATGCTTCTGTCTGGAAACCTGTCCGCAAAAGAGAATTTATGAGAGAAAGATCTTGCAGGTGCAGGAAAGCAGGCTACTGAAGACATCAGAGAATGTCAGACATGGAAAATGTATATCCTAGTGAGATAAGCTGCAGGTAAATGCACAAGGTAGCAAAGAAAAAAGGCATGACAATCATAGAATCATAGAGACAATTAGGTTGGAAAAGAACTTAAAGATCATTGAGTCTAACCTTTGACCTGGCACTCCTTGTCAACTAAGTCATAGCCCTAAGTGCCACGTCCAGTCATTTCTTAAACACCTCCAGGGATGGTGACTCAATGACTTCTCTGGGCAACCCTGACATCATCGGAATTTGTCTTCACCTGCCTGAACCTTTGTTTTAGCTTGTTAGTTGGATCAGCAATTATCTGATGACCAGGTGGCTATTTCCCATTTCGTCCTTTTGTTTGCTAAACCTCTGTTTAATCTCTGTTAGATTTTCATAATTATTTCAGGTAATGTATTGAGTTTGTGTGGCCAGGTTTTGGTAGCAGGGGGACTGCAGGGGTGGTTTCTGTGAGAAACTGGTAGAAGCTTCCCCCATGTCCAATGGAGCCAATGCCAGCTGGCTCAAAGATGGACCTGCCACAGCTGGCCAAGACTCGTCAGTGATGGTTGTGGCACCTCTGGGATAACAGAGTTAACAAAGGGGTAAAACTGTACAAGGGCAACTACAGCTGGGAAAAGGAGTGAGAGCATGTGAGAGCAACAACTCTTCAGGCACCAGGGTTAGAGAAGCAGGAGTGGGAAGAGGTGCTCCAGGTAGCAGAGCAGAGATTCCCCTGCAGCCCATGGTGAAGACCATGGTGGGCCAGGTGTCCCCCTGCAGCTGATGGAGGTTCATGGTGGAGCAGAGATCCACCTGCAGCCTATGGAGAAGATGCACACTGGAGCAGTTTGTGAAGAACTGCAGTCTGTGGGAAGGTCCCACACTGGAGAATTTTGTGGAGGACTGTCTCACATGGGAGGGGCCCCATGCTGGAGCAGGGGAAGAGTGTGAGAAGTCCTTCCCCTGAGGAAGAAGAAGAAGCAGAGACAATATGTGAACTGACCACAGTTCCATTCTCTGTCTGCCTGCAGTTCTTGATGGGAGGAGGTTGAGAAATCAAGAAGCAAAGTTGAAACCAAATGAAGGGAAAGTTGGGAAGAAGGTGTTTTAAGATTTGCTTTCATTTCTCATTATCCTGCTCTGATTTGATAGGTAATAAATTAATTTCCCTAAGTCAAGTCTGTTTTGTCCATGACAGTAACTGGTATTATCACCTCTCCCTGTCCTCATCTTGACCTACAAGCATTTTCTTATATTTTGTCCCTGTCCAGTTGGTGAGGGGATTGATAGAGTGTGTTGGTGGGCACCTGGTTTTCAGTCGAGTTTCACCCACTTGAACATAAGTAACTATATATTTTTATTTAGATATAGCAACAAGTAGCTGTTCTTTGTAGAATTAAATATCTATAAAGTTAAGATAATGATGCAGTGTAGAAGAATGTAGGCTTAAAATGATAACAGAAGGAACACGGGAGATACTTGAGCTGTTAATTTATCAGTGGTCAATTACTGATGATTAACCACAATTCTTAAACTGTGACAGCTCAGGCAATTACATGGCCAAGACCTTTCTTCCCTCAGAGCCGTGGTGGGGAGATGCTGACCACGTTAACTGGCCCTCTTGCGGCTGCTCAGCTCTTTCCCTGCACCACAGTCACCAGCAGAATAAGAAAAGCCCATAGGCAATACACTATAAAAGCCAGCATCACTCAAACTCAGGTATCTCAAGCTAGTGCCTTAAGTCAGTGTGGTTCAAAGTATCGTAAGAGCACTTTTCCAGAGCTCCCATGCCACTTATTTGTCATGGCTGGGGCTTTCTTGGGAAAAAAGTTGTTGTTTGGTCTCATGATTTTCAAGAACTGTCTCATTGGGAACTTCCCAGATGCTAGCTAGTCTCTCCATTAGGAAGGTTGGGCTTTTGAATCTTATCTTCTGGTAGTGACAAATCACTACTTTCATTTTTTTAACAAATCGTCTCACCTAAAAGGGAGGTAAGGTCTGTGTACACTAGAACAAGGAGAAGCAGAAGACAGGTCAGTAATTTACAGTCATCTGTTTGTCTTTTGGGTTTTTCCACACATGAAATACACCCAATCCAAGAACACCAAGAAGGAGCACATGTCTGGAGACAGCAGGGAATGAAAGTGAGCCCTCACCTTTTCTCCTGTGTCTTAGCCTTAAGTGTCACAACCTAGAAGTGTCTGGCAATGCAGACAGCAGAGGGAAAGAAAGTTTTCGGTACTCCACTGCATTTTGCCTGAGTAAAGATTGTGAGATGTGTCCTAACACTACTTTAATTAAAATGCAATATCAATTTGATTTGAACCACCACATTTGATACGAAACTCAGCAACTTTATGTAGTAGGCTTGAGCACAGATAAAAAATTAATGTCTTAAATAATTTAGGCATCAGAGAGAGTCCCACGACCACAATATAAACATATTGATGTTGGCAAGAAAACATCTATTATTAATTTTACATAAGAGCTACAAAGTTCCAGGTGCATTTCCTGTTTCACACCAAACTTTGCAGACATGCAGAGCTTAATGGTAATTAGAACTTATTTATTTCTATCAATTTCTGTTGAGAAAAACAAAAATTATGCTGAAGAAGGAGGTTGTTCTGAGTTTTCCAAGAACATTTGGACTGAACGAGTGTTCTTAATAAGTTTTCAGTGCTGCTGCAGTAAATGAGTAGGTGTTTACAAGAATACAAAAGATATTAACTAACCATTTCTGGAATTGTCATGGCAATGCCCCAGATTTCCTATAAAATCCTGAATAGGTACTGACTAAAATGCTATTTTCTTCTGTGTTTGTCTTCCTTACCCAGAATGATGAACCACATCACATGATCCCATACAGAATATATGTGTGTGTATATATATATATATGTTTGTATGTGCATGTATATGTATATACTATAAGTACACATTTTCATGAGTCTGACATAGCTATATGTATATATATATATATTCCGGGTATTCAGGCTTTGCGTGCAGTAGGATAAACAAAAGTATGGCAAACACCAAATCTGCAGGAAAGAATTTACATATTTTTGTTGCTGCTAATGATCACTTGGCTAAAGGTCGTTCTTGCAGTTTCTTCACAGTATGTATCTTTGAGGGGACTCTCATTTTCTGAATCCTGCAACTTTAAAAGAAGAAATCCCGTTGCCTGCCCTCATTTAAATTCAAACACACTATTACAGTAAGTCACTGTGTTTACTCACTTCATTATTTGAGCCCAAATTTCCAAAGATTTTCAAGCCAAAATTTTAGACCCCTAAATTAAGCCAGAAAAACAGCATCGTTAGTATTTGGGCTTTTTATTCAGCATTTTCCTGTTCTGAAATAACAGTGATGGAGGCAGAGCAGACGGGCCAGTTCTGAGCCCCAGCTCTGGCAGCTGCACAATGCCGAGCAGAGAAGCTCAGAGGAGGGTGTTAGGCCATTCCTAGGTGGCATCAAACTGCCGGGGCTGGCTCCAGCAAGAGGAGCAGGATGAGACTGCAAGGAGCCACAGCTGGACCTCCTTGCACTCAGGTACTGCCTGAATGCTGCCGCCTTGCCACCACCATCACTGAGGCTGCTGAGGCTCCAGCAGGGACCTGGAAGGGAAAGAGTGAGAGGCTTGACTGGAGCTGCTCTCCGCAGCCCCGAGCTGAGCACAGCTCAGCCAGCCCAGGAGAGCCGTTCATCCATATTATGTGGCTTGTGTATAATAAAACATAGGTCATGCATTTTTAGATCATCAGCTGCAGTATTAAAACAGGCCCCTTGCTGAGAAAATAAATACAAAAAACATGACTAGAGGAGATGGCACAATCACAGAGAACTGAGACCAGAATCAGACGTATCCCTTCTTTTTCTTCCTTTTTTTACTTTAACTAATGTAATTAAAGGCTTCCTCAGCATGGACACAAAAGGAGTATTTAATGTGAGCTTAAAAAAAAAAAGGAGATTTAAAGGTTTAATATACCTCCAGGAAAAAAAAAAAAAAAAGCAGTTAAAGATTTTCTAAAAAAAAAAAAAAAAAATTAAAGATCCACAAATGGCTGGTGAAACTCCATAAAGCAGCTGGAACTTGTTAATAGTCACACTCTCCTGTGACCTGACACGCAGGAATCTAACCATGAATTTTTTACAGATATCCTTTAAAACAAGTGCTGGCTGATACTACTGTAGGCCACTGTACTAAAACTTTCTGAAGACACTGTGGCACCCAGAGAAAATCAGTTCTCCCAACATTTAGGTTTCAGAAAAACACCTTTTTTCCATTTCTTTTTCTTAAAAAAAAAAAAAAGGAAAGAAAAAAAAAAAAGAAACACTTAATCAGTAGCAGTGACTCAGTATTAAAAACAACAGTACTCTTTTCCCTCTGCTCTGCACATATGGTTCCTCTGAGAGACCAGAGTTAATGAATAATAATAGTGGTTTCTTCACCAGCCATTGCTAACATTGATATTATGTGAAAAAGACTAAATACAAGAGAGCAGTTTTCTACAAAGATGAACCATAAAAACCTTCTGGACCTAAAAATGACAGAATTTTGCAAGGTGTTGATAAACAGATCCTAAATGTTTCTGTCTTAATTACAGCTACAAACAGATACCCAGAAGAAAAAATGCTGAAAGCCATGCTTTCACGCAATTAAATCAAAATCCGTACTCAGATTTTCATCACATATTAGTGGGAAGAACTGAATGTTGCATTAAACTAAGGGTTCCTCTAAATGCTAACCCTCATAATTCAGAGATGTGCAGGAATAGAGGCTATACTTTCTTGCAGGATTCTGCTCCAATGCAACTGCAATGAAGGCCCTACTGTGGACCACCTGGTGACTTGTCTAAATCTTCCTGTATGGCTCCACACTTCCTTCCTTGCACAGGAAGAAAATACCACATGACATTCCAAGAACACCAATGTAACATGAGTTGACTTCCTACGGAGTTCTAGCAGCTTTCTTGCAGTGGAACTCTGCAGTGGCACTCTGTAGTACTTCTTTTATAAGCTGGAGGATAGCACCAGCTTCATGAGACCACCTGGCTTCTGGATTTAGAGCATATTCACCTTGAGGTGCAAGTGGAGTGAACACAAAACTATGTTCAACACACCAGCCCCCTATGGTGATGTGAGCACAAGGGTTGAAGACACTGTGCCTAGACTGAAGAGTTCTTACTGAGAAAAGTGATGGGGTGGTCTTTAATCTTTGCTAAAGTAAATTCAGGAGTGGGACCTTGTTTTCAAAACCCCCCAAAACATACTAAAATGTGGGGGTGCAGAAGCATATAACTTTGCTGCCTGAGTCATTACCTACTTGCTGGACGTAAGTTCAGATTCTCATAATTCACCTTCAAAACACCACAGGATCAATGTGCTGTGCTAGCCAGGACACTGGAATAGCCAAGTTCTTTTGTACATTTAACCATCTTAGGGAAAGCTATTTTATGTCCCCATGGCTCTGCTCCTTTATTAAAGAGATCTGGTGGAAGGAGTTGTAGCTTTAAGCATTTCTTCTCCCACATTTTGTTGTGTCTTGCTCTGAGTTTGTACAAGGCCCAGCAAGTATTAGAGCCTAAGCACAGCTGCAATAATAGAGCCTTTGGGAAAGGTGGCACTTCCATGGCTGCAGGTGTTGAAATACTCACCCTGAGATCTCTGTCTCATTAGCTCTGCTCACCAACCTCCTTAGTATTGGAAAGGTTACTATAACACTGTGCCTATGGGAAAGAAGTCAGGCTCTGATCTGGACAGAGATCAGCCTCCCAGAAGCCCTGCCACACTTTCAACAGCCCAGCTGTCAGTCTCCACAAAAAGGCCAAGGACTGGAAAGATACGAAAACCAATTCTGCTGGGCCCTGCAACAGGTCATTCAAGGTCAAATCAGGGTGGTGATATGAGGAAATGTACTCTGCTGGAGCTCATCCCATGCCTGTTCTGCAAGAAAAACTATGGTCTTTAGGGCTGTCACTTTCCTTCACAACCACTAAATTCAGACAAACATTTTTTAAAAAAACAATCTCAGAAAAAGTTAAACCAACAAACTCTAAATAGGGAAAGGTGTTAAATTATGTGTGGCCTCATTCTTGTGCTCCCCCTGACAAACAAAATGTGGCCAAAAGAGAATTACAAGCTATGAAGCTGTTAAACTTCCCTTGGACTCTGTATTTCAGATTCCTTATGAAGGAGTTGTTAGTCTGGATATGTCGGCATGCTGTATGATATAAGCCACAAGGAGAAGGGAGAAGAGGGATTCTCTTCTCTCTACATGCACGCGCACACACACAAACACATGTGTACACACACTGCCATTGAAATGAATGAGCCCATTCATGGTAAACACACGTTCTATTGGTTTATTAGGCTTGGAACCAAGTCGCACCATCTCAACCTGCCAGAGTTAAGTTGTACATACCAGAAAAATGTCTCACCTGCAATACCTGTCAGTCTATTCATATTAATGCAAGTCTTACAATTTCTACTGTCCATGTACCAAATCCTAAGGGCCTTTCACTGCCCTGAAAATGGGCAGGAGGATCTAGGCAGAAGGACTGAGGTACCACAGTCCCTGGGACTCACCACCTCCTTAGGAGGCAGGCAGTCTTTCCTGCAGGAATGACTGCCAGTGGGAGGAGGGACATTCCTTGAGGTTCCGCTTTCAGATACTTCTCAGAATCCCTCTCTCTGGGTGGGTTGGCATCTCCTTTACCAGCAAGAGCAAATGGCGTATCTCCCACAGGGTCTTAGCTGATCAGTCATAGGTGGAGGGCAAGTTGCCTCTAGGCTGTCTTCTGGCTCTCAGTAGCTCTTCTCTCTGTGGTCTTCAGTGCTACTTGGCACCGGAGGTTCTGGGAATAATCCTCTGTCTGCATCCAGCTGTCTGTGTGCTGCAACAAGAGCCTCACAGTGCCCTGCCAAGCTGCTGAGCCTTTGAAGGCACAGCCCCAAATACCACACGTTCCATTCCAAGGCAGAATGTAACGACAGCTATAATTAAAACCATTATTAATGCAAACACATGAAGTCATAATAATAATGAAACTGTCCAATGGTGTCTGAGGTGGTATCTCACTTCCTCTGGAAGATCAGACCTGTTCCAGTCAGAAGACAGGAAATCTGCTTCCCCTGGCAAGTTCATAAGATGAAGACCTATTGTCTAAGCACACTGCATTTGTTTCCTGTTTTACACACCACTTTTCACCCATCTTCTGGACAGAAATTCACTGGGACTAGCAGATAGCTGGTGCGGTTGCTTTACTCTGGCTGGACACCAGGTGCTCACCAAAGCCATTCTATCCCCTCCTCCTATGCACAGGGGAGAGAAAATACAATGAAAGGCTCGTGGATGCAGGTAAGGACAGGGAGAGATCACTCAGAAGGTACCATCACAGGTGAAACAGGCTTGACTTGGGAAAATTTGTTTCCTGTATTATGAATCAAATCAGAGCAGGATAGTGAGAAAATAAAAACTTAATCTTAAAACACCTATCCCACAACTCTCCCTTCTTCCTGGGCTCAGCTTCAATTGCAATTTTCTCATTCCTCCTCAGGGGGAGGACTAATCACACTCTTGACGTGCTCTGGGCACAGGGTACCTCCCACAGGAGACAGTCCTCCACGGACTTTTTCAGTGTGAAATCCTTCCCATGGGCTGCAGTCCTTCATGAACTGCTCCAGCATGGATTCTTCCCACAGGGTGCAGTCCTTCAGGAGCAGCCTACCCCACCATGTGGGGATCACAAGTCCTGCCAGCAAACCTGCTTCAGTGCAGGCTTCCCTTTTTATGGGTCCAGTGGTCCTACCAGGAGCCTGCTTTATCATGGGTTTCTCATCGGGTCACAGCCTCCTTCAGACATCCACCTGCTCCAGAGTGGGACCCTCCACGGGCTGCAAGGGTACAGCTGCCTCACCATGGTCTTCACCACAGGCTGCAGAGGAATCTCTGTCCTGCTGCCTGAAGCACCACCTCCCCACCCTGCTTCACTGCCCCTGCTGTCTGCAGAGTTGTCTCTTTCACGGAAACTCACTCCTCTCTCCTGAGGAGTTGCCCCTATACAGTTTTCCCTCCTTGTTAAATCTGTTATCCCAGAGGTGCGACCACCATCGCTGATGGGGTTGGCATTGGCTAGTGGTAGGTTCAGTGGGGCCAGCTGGCATTGGCTCCGTTGGAGATGGGGGAAGCTTCTGGCAGCTTCTCACAGAAGCCACCCCTATAGTCGCCCTGCTACCAACACCTTGCCATCCAAACCCAATGCAGATGATTAAGCCAATATTGCACTGCAAACTACTCACACTCATGCACAGCTAATTCTAGCTCATTGTTTTCAAATATGGTGTATCAGAAAAGAAAAGATCTTTGATGTCTATCATCAACTCCATACCTGTGTCTCCCAAAATATCATCTCGCAGGAGTCAGAATAATAGTAGCTACATAGTTCATAGTGCTCTGTTTTGGACTTTTTTCCCCTAATCTCTGCAAATAATCTAATTTTTGTGCTTTCCTCCCACCAGTTTTTTCTCTGTACCATCAGTACAACACTTTCCTACACCTTGATCTTTATTTCTGGCATATGTAGCAGAACTGAAGAGTTCATTCATTGAGGTCAATTTAACTCTCCTCTTTCTGCTACTTTTTTTTTTTTTCCTCAAGGAACCCCTATCCACCTCTGTAACTACTTTTCACATAGTTTTTAATAACTTAGTAGTCATGATTCCTGAAATAGGATTTCATGCAGTGGTAGTAGCTCCCCTTGCACTGATAAGAGTGATGAGGAACATGCTGGGTTTGCCACTATAATTTTAATCTTTATTATTTTTTGTAGTCTCATCCTAAGTAGTTAGTCTGAAACTCAAGGTCCTTAGCTCACCTCAGAATACAAAAGTTTATTTTTATTTGCAAAATATACTAATGTTGAACTTCAAATAATTTGAAGAGTGAGTCTGCATCTCCAAATTTCTTCTAGGTTCAGATTCAATTTACAAATCATCCATTTGTAGTTGAAAAAAATAAAAGTAAGCTGTGAATTCTCTGGAGTGTTCACAAGGTCATTTTCAGTAACAGCAATAAGTGGTTTGCAGTCGATTTCAGCTAATAAAATAGTAATAGCTAAGGCCTCCCACAACTAGGACATGAAGTCTTTTACAACCATGCCAAAGCCTCCTTTTCTATCTGAGCTTATTAACTCTCATTTCCTGTTAGCATCTACTATTCATAAACCACTGGTCTCTAGCTGTGACCACTCTCCTGCAAGAAGATTGCACTGAAATCCCAAAATACTTCTTTGAAACACCTGTGGACAATATAGTTTTGGACACACTATCCTCCCAAATTAATTCCCTTTACTTCCTAGACTTTTTATTAAGGTCAGGCAATGTCATTGTGTAGGAGCATTCTCTGTTTATTTATTCAGGCAGCAGTATAAGGTACAATTGTCCTAATGTAATCCATCATTCCCAGAAATCTACTATTTCTTTGTCAACTGCAGTGGTTTCACTGTTACCTATATGTCTTGCCAAATAACCTTCTTTCTCAGGTGTGTTATTTATGTTACAGAAAACTTATATTTTGCTGGGATCACACTAACCCAGCAACTTTGGTTCTGTTCCAGGACGCTCAGAGCTTCCAGTTATTCTCTTCCAACATTTCAGCTTCTTTTAGTGTTTTTCCCATATTAAAATATCTTCTATGGTGCCCCAATTTCTTCAGTGCTATCAAAATTCTTATTTTTGTTATAAAAATGGAATGCTGAGCACAACATAAATGGAAGTCTGAAGAAGCAGGGTTTTCTCAACAGACATGGAAAACACATAAAACATACGCTGTTTTTTCCAAAGACTTTCCCCAGAATCCTACTGATACATCCAGCATATAAAAAAATCTGGTATTTGACGTCTATGAAAATTATCCCCTGAAAACTACTGTGACTTTTTTTTCCTTTTTTTCATATTTATTCAATTCCTCTGGTTTATCCAGACAGAAAACATTCTGTCCCTATTTTTCTCTCTAGAGATGAACAAACAGTGTATCCACAGCTCATTCTCCTATGCATTTCACAATTGTTGGGGTAATAGACTCACCCGTATCTTTTTTTTTTTTTTTGCCTCTTCCTGCAGAGGAATGGAATTTAAATAGTAAGAGGAACAGGTGGAAGGCTGACTCTCTCCTCTGATGAGTGTTCTGTTCAAAGACAGCTTGTTCCCTAGCTGGTGTCCTCTGATGCTTCCTCAGGTGTACTGTCCTCCTGTCCTCTCTCATGGGCACATTGTCCTGATGAGAACAAAGAGTCAACACATTATTTTTTCTATAATGAGTGCTCTTCTCCATAAAGTTAATACAGACTGTATTTATTTACCCTCATGTTAACTTTAGTTGCTATTATCTTACCCTTGTAAACCTCCCCTGACTCTCCATTATCTGCTTCTTGTCAGGAGGATAACATTATTTCAATCAACACACCATCATGTGCACCAGTATCCAATTTAAAATGAATAAATGTCTTACTTGCTTTCAGGGTGATAGTCCATTCATCTTCTGATGAATTGCTCTCATGAAGAATCCCCCAGAGCAAATAATGCTGTCATTGATCTCCTGTATGCTGCTTCTTACACGCTGTTTCACAGTGATGTAATCTAGTGCATACCTTATTCCAGTTTATGGCCTGTGCTCTTTTCCACGCAATCTGCAGGCCCAGATGCTGCTCTTGTAGGATTCCAATTATAACTTCATCAAGAATCTTTCTTTGCTCTGTTTTGGATTCTCAATTATGTCCTCTCCTTCATTCTGAACTGGGCACCTGGTTAGTTTGACAAACTTTAAGTACTTTGTCAAGAGTTATTTTATGATGTTCGGATGATTTGTTCCAGATCCAGTCACAATCTCCTTTGTAATCAGGCTCTTGCTTCATTAAATTGTGAAATTTTCTCTTCAGTCACAGACTTTCACTGTTATGGATTTCACCTTCTTTTTTTAATACAGCATTCTTTAAAATAAATTTAAAACAAATAAGATAAATCCTTATATTTCATTGTTTCAGAGTAAAATACTCCTGAACATTTTCATGGTTAATTCTGACTGCCGGAGTAACTGGAAACCAAAGAAACCTGTCAGGACTTCGGTACAACCTATTGTATGACAGCTAATATCCTTTAACTGCCTTCCTTCTTGCAAGCGGATAAAGAGTGTGGGGTCATTCACATCTTCTGCTGTTATCTCCCACTCAACCAAAGTTTTCTCTGCAGTGAAATTCTTCATTGATTCATTATTCCACTTGAGATGCTTTCTCCCTTCCTTTTTATTTTCAGCATCATCAGTTATCTCCTGGTGATTAATTTGTGTACAAGCAACTGACCTGGTATCTCGCCTCTCTCCCATTGCTGTGGACAGCTGCATCACTTCCAAGGTTCTCTACCAGACTGATTGTCTGGGACCCAAAGCCTTTACACGCCCTGTGGCTTTCCAGTGCAGTGGTTCACAAGTGCCACACTGACAAGGCTGACACTTTGAAGGAGTTTCTAAGGCACAAAGGTTGCTTTCCTGCCTCAGGGGATTATAGAGCCTGAAGCCATATTAACTGTTGAACAGATTTCTTCCTCAGATACTAAGGTTTCTTACAGTCGCTGGATTTGTCTTCTGTCCAAACCCCACAGAACAAGTTTCCCAAATGGGGAAGTATTCCTCCTTCTTGAAGGTCAGTTTTCCTACAGTGAAAGACATTTCTCTTCTTCTTTCTAAACCCTCAGAAGAATCTAGATCTAGGCAATTCCTCTCGTCATTTCCTAGGTGTGCAAGCCACATTGCAGAGGTTTCATAAATCTAACAATTCTTGGAAGGAGTGGATCTGTTACATGTGCAGGGTGCAGATGGTCTGCACACATCCAGTAAACCTGCTGCTCTCAAGATGCACAGGACTTAGAACATCTGGTCCAAGATCAGTGGTACAGTAATAGATAAGAAAGACAAATAAACTCACACCTTTGGTATAAAAAAGAAGCAAGGAAACACCACAACAGATACCTCAAAGTGGGAAAATATCATTTCCCTCTGCTTGTCTTTGACTACATCTTTATCATACACTCCATGGAAATCCCAAGCTTGCTGCTTCTAAGACTATCTCACCCTTGCTCAGGATGACAGATCTCAGAACATGATGAGCAAGGCTGAAACTGCATCTAGATTCAAGCAGGTTGTCAAACATCTGAAAATCCATTATATATAAAAGCAGTCTTCAAATTCCATGTGGTTAGAATTGCCAAAAGACAGAAGGGCATCATCTGGAAAACTTAACAACGTAGTTTTAAGCAGAACCAGGAGAAAGGAAAAAAAAAAAGGAAAATTACTCAAAGTTGCCTCTTATCTTGCTTTTTATTTCTGAAAGACAGAGCTTGAATGTGTTGTACACCTCAGTGATATGCAGGTAAAAACGAAAGATCCATATGAACATCATACATAGGCTTATCTGCAAATTTATAAAAGGTCTGAGGCTGCTACAAGAGCTGGCACAGTGAGTAGTGCTGCAAACTTTTGTCTTTTTATCTCCCAACCACATAAATAAAGCCATGTCTATACAATCACTGAGAAAGATGCATCTTCAGCCCATGAGCTCCTGCCAAAAGAAGGATTGTACTCAGATTTTGTTAAGGCACTTAACAAGCCAAAGCTGAATTTGAAGTTAGACCACAATAACAACACCTCTATGGAAAGACCCAACGAATTCATAGCATCACAATCGCTTCCTTCAGGTTCTCATGACACCTGGTTATGACTAAAATCTTTACAATCAATCAGAAACATACTCCAGGACAGTACAATAATTTATACAAAAATTTTCATCTTAATGCATTCACAACTCATCTGCTTTATTAATAGCTGCTACTGCAGCTTTGTTCTCCCCACTGTGTAAATTCAGTAGGATTTACACATAAGGGATAGTCTCTCATCTGTTTATGGAATATTCACATCTTTCAGGGGAATAAACTATCTGAATTAGCCAAATTTTCTTTCTCCAAATTCCATGTTCTCATAATCCCTGCAGAGCTACAGATTCCAAGAGAAGTGCTGTTATTATGGACCAGTGTGAGGCCATCCTTCACTCAGATTCAGGGCTCTGGAGGCACTTTTCTTAATCCAAAACAAGAAGTCAGATTAAATTTTTCCTCCCAACCCTGAGCAAATCCATCACTTTAAACCCTCACAGCTTAAAAGTATTAAAGTTTTGAATCTGGCAATGTTCTCCTGAGTGAGTGAGAAAGCTGATTATTTCAAGTTGGAACTGCATAGGTCATTGTGTCCTTAACAAAACAAAAAAAGAGTGGTTTTACTGACATCATTCAAGGTACACTGTGGTTATGCTGGCTGAAGATACAGCCATATATTTAGTACCATTTCAAGTCATAAAAACTTGCTCACTTTTTTTTTTTTTTGCTTAACTTGAAAAGTTTACTGGCTGGTCACATGTGCACAATTGCAAAATGACTAAATGAATCCTCCAAATGTCAGTATTATTTTCAAAACGTGCTTGTCATCAAACTGAGATGGCACACGATCATTTTTACTGCCAATGGACCATTTTAGAGACTGAGTGAAAACAGGATTACTACAGAGATTTTTTCATCTACTATAAGCAGTTTAAATACCAGGATAGTTTGTGTTCCTTTCTTAATTATAAAAAAAAGCTTCTGAAAAGTCTTCTGCTAAAGGTTAGAGACACGTAAAAGGAAGTTTAGAGCTTTGTCAATTGCTTTCACTATGAAATATTTCTGAGTTTGACTTTAGAAGAAGTTTTTAAAAAGTAGACATCGAGTTACATGGTATGGAAAGCCCTGTATATACTCTGATGGAGAAAGGGGAGCACAGTCCTACCAATCCTACTGTTACCATTCTAATTCCTATATTCAGAAGAGAATGATACTTTGGNAGCATTTAACCCTTTCAGGGAAGAAAAAAAAAAAAAAAAACAAACAAAAAAAAACAAAACACCATCTGTATCATCTGATCCTTTCCTTTCCATAATGCAATATCCTTAACAAGATAGATAAAATACAGTTTTGGGATCCAATCTTCCCAAAATGCATAGAAGTTGCAAATTATTCCTGCCTGTCCAAGCTGGTAATCTTAATATACAGACAACACTGACTAACTAAAAGTCCTGTGACCAACCCTACATACAGAGCACAGGCCTTGACTCATTCAACAGCCCCCTCTGAGACGAACCTGGATGACGCTGTCGGTCGTGCCCTCAATCAGAGGGCACATAGCGTCCTTCCCGCAGACGTAACTGCAGTGCTACTGCTGCTGTCAGATTTCTGTGCCGGTTCCTCGTTAGGGAAACACCTCCTGACCTGCTCGGTGTATGAGCTAGCATGACCCACAGGCAAAGAATGAGAGAGTGGTCCTTGCATGGGTTCCAGATGCTTTATCCTCTGAAGGATCCAGGGACAAAGACCAGGAAAATGGAAGGGTCCAGGGTTTTATACTCGGGAGACTGGGGACGGAGAGAAGGGAAACAACCAATGGGAGACAAACAGGTGGGTGGAACCAACTACCCAACAACCAATGGGGATAACAAAGAGGCAGGAGGAAGAACTGGGAGCCAATAAAAGAGCAAACTTAACAGAACTTTCTGGAAAGCAGGTGGCAGGTTCAGACCTCGGATCCACCCTCAGATCCGTCCTCATCCAGCCATGGGAGAGCTAAGGTCTGGTGGGTGTTTGATTGCCACACCCTATTAATGGGCTGGGTCACCACAACACCTGGATTCATGGGGCTAGTTTTGATCAGTATCAAACTTTTTCTGTACCCTTGCTGCTGTTCTTACAGAAAGCAAAATACCATGTCTCCCTATATGTTTTATTTAAGAAAGGATTAAAAGGATTGAGAGTTTCAAAGAAATTTCTAATTAAATAAGAAAGATTTAGAGGTCTATGACATTGAAGCCTCATGTGGCCATCCATCAACATTTCATAACCCTAAGCACATTATCTTGACCAGCAATGTGAAATGTGAATGAACTAGAACACTGACAAGGTTGAGCCCCAAGAGATAGAGAAAAACAAGAGGTGATGGGAAAAGAGCTTGCTGAAAAGAAATCTAAAAGAAGAAATATAATTACACTTTCTAATGTTGGCAAATAAGATAAGTGAACATCAGCATTGTAAGTTTTATTATCTTTGAGGTTTGGAAAGCAGAATTTCTACCAGGAGGGAAGAACTATATTTCTTGGTCTCAGATAATCATATGTTAAAATCCAAAATACATGACATAATAAGGGAAGTTAAATGCCCTTCCGGTACTGAAACTATTCCTGAAAAATTACTTATGTCTCTGTTTTACCCTTAAGGTAATTTTTCTGAACATCATGATCATAAGTGGTAGCTCCAGGAAGGGAAGTAAAGTTAGTTCTAACGAGGCTGAGGCCATAGGCCATGCCATGTATTCCAGAGAGAGAGAATCGGACGGCAAACCTGAGGAAAACAGGTGGATTTTTGCTTCCACTGGCTAAATTGTGTCTTCTTAAGTCGTGTCACATTCATGCTCCAGTCAGTATATAGCTAAAACCCAGCCCTAAGTCAGGGTGCAAGGTAGCAGGTTTTGTTAATAAATATGTGGATGGTCTGCAGTTGGCAATCTGACCTGGAAAAAGACACATCAGTAGCTGACAGTCAAAAACTCTCCTTCAATCCATAAGTGCTTCAGAAAGTTCCAGCTGAGCCTTGGTTTATTAAAAGTATACCCAACTCAATACTCTTGCTAGACAATTCATTCAGTTTGCTCTCTCCCCAGTCCTTTACAAGTGAACAGGGAATGGTCCTCAGAGAACAAGATGGTTAGAAGCAATAGGCTTTTTTTTTTTTTGATCATGGCAGTCTGCCCTCACTCACTTACCTTCCTGGACCCCTCTGAAGCATGTAAGGTTTTCCCTGAGTCAGATATGAGTTTAGCAGAGCCTTAGCCAGCCCAAGACTTCCGGGAAGCATCAGACCAGTACTCTTGTGTATTAAAGGCAATATCGCCAAGCACTGACAATTCCACTGCTCCTATACAGTGGATCCCATTATGATGGGAGACAGGACGCAGCCTGCGGTCTCCTCTGCCACTAGGAGAAGCTACTTGGCTCATCTCACCAGTGGAGTAAAGTAATATTGGTTTAGGACATATGGAGAAAACTAAAGGCAGGAAAAGTATGATTTAATAAAAAGCGATTTCTAGAGTGCCCACTACAGATGCACTCAGCTGCATTGCATAAATTGTAAGCAAAGATTCCAGATTTTTTGTGCTTTATTTGGTTTCAGATGTTTTCTCAGCCTGCTGGATTCCTCAGTTCAGGTTTCTGCTGCTTTAGAGATCCAAAATTATGCTTTAATTTTTTTTCTTTCTAGTATGAATTCCTACAAATGCAAAAAAAAAAGTTTTTTGTAACAGAGTTTTCTTTCTACAGCATATATTTTGTTGTGTTCATAAGAAATATGACAGACACTTCATTACTGGCCTCATCAGCTTGAGGAGGTGGGATTTTCCCTATCAGAGGTCTACATCTATTAATGTGCAAGATTTAAGGCTTATGTTCTAAAGAAACAAGTCTGGCATTTATGTCATTTCCAGGGATCAAATCCTATTTCAGCCACATATTTGTTGATCTGTTGATCTTGAGGCTTTATTTACAAAAATCAATGGTTTGTTTATGACTTTCAGACATATGCTTTTCCTCACAGGAGGCTGATCTGAAGAGTAAGATGATCTGCCAATGTTTTATCAGTGCCCTACCATCACGCCTGTCCACTGGTGCAATATGGGAGGTTTCTGTAGCTGTGTCACCAACCATTCCCACAGTGGGCATACTCTGTTATCTCAGGCAAACACATATTTTTATAACCCTAGAAATTGCCGTATAGCTCTTATACATTTCCATATTGCCTGGCAGCATGCTTAGTGGCCTGAAGCATACTGAGCATTTCATGTGCTCTCTCAGGATGCTATTTTATCTCTCTCTCAGTTTCCCCAACTGTAATATGTGCTATATTTCCTACTGAAGGATATGGTTGTGATTCGTTTTAAACATTTGTGAAGCATTTTGAAGTTGAAAGGTTTGAAATAGCAGGTTTTGGCTCAAGTTTACCTTCAGCAAAACTAAGAGTGTGGAGAAGGTATGTTTTAGCTCCGAGCAGTAAATAAGAATCACTAGAGCAATTGTGAAGAGAGGCAGGTCATATAATGAAAAAACAGGTCCCTGAACACTGATTCAAGTAACAGCTGGAATTATATTTTCATTATATTTGGAATCACTTTAGTGCATTGAATGTAAATATTCATACTTTAGGTAAGAGATTTTTTTTTTCAAAAACACAGATGAATATAAACATCCAAAGAACAAATTATAATTCATATTCACAAAATAAGCTTTTTGCACTGTTTATTAAAGTTTCTATACCTTTGATAAACATCAGTTACAAAATCAGAAGGAATACCATTGAATGTCTTTGACTAATCCTATATCACATGTCATAGTCATCATGATCAAATTCCAGGAATAAGTCATGGCACAGTGACTCTGGAGTGGACATTTTGATCAGGATTCAGATGCCTAAACTTAGTGGATAACAACATAGATGGCCACAAAAGAATGAGGTGTCAACCTAGTCGCTGGAGAGATCCATGGCTGCCATTTCTGATGCTCTGGTGTATCCTGCAAGGTGCTAGATATCCTGCAAGAAGTTCCTTCATATGTATTACATCAAAACTCACTTGGAGGTCTCAGGTACCCTATAACATCTCCCTTTGTAAGTGAGTCAGTCCCCAAGTATCTGCTCTAGACTCCGCTGAGTGAATGAACTAGTGTGAGTGTGAGTGTTGGGCTAACATACACTGTCAACACTGACATGGAAGCCAGGCTGTATCCTGCTCCAAGCTGTAACCAGTCTCTGGGGTTTAACTATGTTATTGTTTACATAAACCAGCTTTCCCAAACTATTACTACTTGGCCTTTGTTAAAGAACTAATAGAATATTCATATTAGCACGGTTCCTGGAAACTACAAACCATCCCACTTATTTTAAAAATTGGATTTTTTAATAAATTCCTCTGAAGAATACTTTTGATATTCCTCGAGTAACTGTGTGAGGCTGAGAGAGTGCAGGGGACCCAGTAGGCAGTGCTGGGAACTGCTCTTCAGTGTCTTCCTCTGGAAGAAATGGCCCTCCTCCAGAGGAAAAGGAGGTTCTATTATTCCTGCCAATTTCAATGAGAAAGGGTCCTTTCTTTAATCACAGCAAATGGAAAAAAAGAGCTTCCAGCCATTCTTCCTGCTGTATATCAAGAAGGGGAACCTCCTTCCTTTGAAACTTCCAAACGGGAGGCAGATCATAGTATAGGTGGAGTTAAAAACCAGAATGAAAGCTTTTTGTGATATGACACTCTTTCAACTGCTGTCACAGATATAGTTAGTATGAGACAGAGAGAGTTAATTTTGTATCTTTTTGGAATAGCTTTATAAATTCCTCTTGTAATAAAGATTTGTTTTAGGCAAGGGGAGATCAGCTTTAGAGTTTTGAGCAACATGCACCTAAGAAGTCCTTTAAGAGGTGTTGCTATGCTAGCACTGTGTCACTGTCTCTGGGACAGCAGGAAAAACTTTTGGAAAGAAAGCACAAGAAACCTGCCCCGTGAGCCCCAGCTATTCACCCAGTCCCACCTAGCAGTGAATCATGACACCCACCTCCTGCTATGCTGCACCAAGATACCTTATTTTGGACTAAGAATGTGCTCATTAGGTGTCTAGTGATACATGAAAGTAACCATAACTGAGATGAGCAGAACCTCCCTACCTGCAGAAAAGAAGGAAGTGTAGGATCAGAAGTGGGAAAAATCAAGAGAAAGTACTGATTTCTACCCAAACTTGTGCTCACTGGAGCTCAGTGGTCATATTATTCAGGCCAGCAGGAAAACCTGGAGGAAAACAGTCAGAAAGAAAGACCACAGACACTTGCTGTGCAAGGCAGAGAGGTGGTGATTTTTGCCCCTGAGGTAGCTTTTTTTAGATATACAAACACCCCAGAGCAAAGGACTGAAGTACTCTTCTACCCACAATGAAACCCTGGGTCTTATGTCCAGTGTAACCCTCTCTTTCCTCTGAAAGTCAAAAATGCCATATTTTGCAGATGGGTCTCACAGAATGTCAAAGGACATGAAAATACATGTGCAGCCAGACAGCCCCTGAGTGAGTATCTGTCTGAAGAGTCTCTAGAATGAGACCTACTTAAGGTGGTGTTACAAGAAAAAAGCATTTGTTAAATTTGCCTAACATGTCATAATATGATTGATTACAATAAAAAAGGAAGATCACCATTTATTTCTACCTCATCTTTTTCAGGGGAGGGGTTGTTAGCACAAGCATTACACCTAGGATAACTCTCAACCTATCACACATTTTAGTAGGATGACAGAAATCTCCAAGAGCAACAGCATTGTACAGGAGCTGCTGATAGCTTCTCAAATGCATAGATTATTCTATTTTTGATGATATGCGTATGTCAATCTCAGAGAAAAATTGAGCCCTTAGGGCAAAATTCTTCTCTCAGATCCACACATCAATGGGAGTTCCCCTCATGCAGGAAGAACAGACTATGAGAGGTGAGAGCTGCTGTGTAGGTCAGGATAGAAAATTTTGTCTGTGTTTATTCTTGAAATAGTAAATTTAAAGTATAAATGTAATTTTCTGTAATAAAAAAAACATTTGAACGAAATCTAGATATGCACTACCAGCATCACAGAAAAAAGTACCACATCCACAAACAAACAAATATTTAGCTCAGGGGTTTTGGAGTGAAAGAGAAGGTAAAATCACATCTTTAGAAAAAATTGAATATATCAAATTCTTCCTCTAAATGGTGAATTTCTTCAGAATGAAAACACTCTTTATTATAACAGACTCACTGGGGACAAGGTGCTTGAAGATCTCTGTAATCCTTCATAAAGTGAGAAATCACATTCCTAGTGCCTTCAGGCCTTTACAGGCTGTCTGGGCACATATGTAAAGAAGAAAAGTTTCATTCCACCATGCTCACCATGAAGCATGTCCAGCATATAAAATGGAGTTCCTTTGTCCAGAGGGGTTGATGAAGAAGAAGGATCACTAGAGTAGCCACTCAGAAGCTCTGGTA
>WEIT01031839.1:15956-44105 GCA_013389985.1 Dryoscopus gambensis | reverse complement strand
TTTTTTGCTCGGATTGTAGATGGATTAAATGATTGATAACAGCATGGTGTTTGCTTTTTCTTCTTGCACTAACACAAACTGTCCTCTTTTTTTGTCATTTTATGGTGGTGAGGGCTTTCAGAAGTCCACAGCTCACACCTCTGATTTGCAGTTTTTCTAGTGGTTGTCAGCCAAAGGCATTGCAGGGAGACGGTGGGAATCTCCACGAGGGAGGGAGGGAGGGAGCTGGGGTGTGAATTTGCAGTTAAATCATCTTCCCTGTACCACGAGCTCAGAATCTGAGCCTTCCCCTGCTGAATGCGAAGAGCAATGCACAGCTCTGGATTACTTAAGGTGCCACCAGGGTGGGGAGATGCACCAACCAAACTGCAGAACTGCTTTAAAATACCCACTTTGAGTGTGTGACACATCCAGAGACAGCTGGGGAACGGGACAGCTCCTGGAAGAGCAGCTGGGGGCTTCTCCTTGTGTTAATCCCAAGCACCTGCTGTGCTTGGACGTGTACAAAATGACAAAAACCAGAATTCCTTGTGTAGCTGGTACCTTCCATAAACCCTTTGAGCAGCTTTCAGTGCTGCACACAAATCAAAATGTAGCTGAATAAAGAAGGATAAGAGAGAAATGCTGTCGGAGAAGATGTAGAGTCTTGGGTCCTTCTGATCTACCCCGACTGTGCCAGGGTATGGAGAAAGGGCTCGTGAGGGGCTGAGTAAATACTAGATTGTATGTCAAGCAATAGGGTCACTTACGATTGAGTTTAGACCCTGTGAAAATATGGAAAATGTCCCAAATGTCCAGGGAATTTTTGTGGAGAGGCTGGAGGTCAGTTCTGCCATCAGGCATGTTAACAGGGTAAGTCCTTCAAGCAGGAATAGCATGTCTGGAGCAAGTGGGATCTGAAAAATGTCCAAGATTAAATAAATACGAACCAATCCCACCAGAATACCAGAAATTGGTGCGAGGCTGGAGCCTGGGGGAGTGGAGTTTGCTGCCAAACACAAGTGTCTTCTGCAGCAGCAGCAAACTCAGGGAGAGAGACGGGAAACTGGGAAAATCCAGTGTGACTGGGCTGTTCCTTGCCCTCTCTCTATGGTTCAGTATTTAAATAATCAGTGCCATAAGTGAGTCTGCAGTGCCTGGGTGGTCGATGCAGGTTTCTGACCAGCTCTGGTGTGTTGGGTGTAGCTCACAAGTTGTTCTTTCCCACGTGATGCCAGTTCCTTCTTTTACCTTCAAGCACGTGACGTGGGGGTGAAAAAACCCCTCTGGCCTAGAAATAGCCCTGTCTCTCTTCAGGAAGTTTTCCTAGCAGTGGAACGGAGGAGAAGAGAGGAATAATATACTTTATTTGGATAAAAGAGTGAGAGAAAGAGGTGCCTCTGGTGAATGGAGTAGCAGAGAATATCTATTCTCTTCTGCAGCTTTCCCACTCCAGCTTAAAAAAAGGGCATATCCTGAGGGACAGAGCACTCCTGATACCTCAGTGTCATCAGGCAGAGAAGGGGATTGAGGCACCAGCTGTAATTCAAATGGGATAATTAAACTCAAAATGTTTGAGAGCCCTGACCACGGAGCATTTGTGTGTAAGTTATTGCCATTTTAGGGAAAACCTGCAGGTGTTTTTGCATCCCCTTGGGAGCTTGGGCCTGTTATTATCAGTTAGACATTCCCTGAGCAAGTCTATTGTGCTGGGAGCCTCTGGAGACCTGGAAAGACATTCAGCATCCTTTGTCTGGGGCAGTAGCAGTTTTATGTGCTCTCAAAAGGAATTTTCAGACCCAAGACCAAAGAAGGCTGATGAGGTTTTGTCTTCAGTACTCAATGGGTGAGATCTGGATGTGGGTTTTGCACGTTTTCTGTGAATGTGTTTTTCCACGCGGGGATTTTTGCCTGCCCACCTTAGAGAGATTATACAGAGATTTTTGTCATTGTGGAAAATGTCATGACCAACTGGTAATTCCCATGTTTTGGATGTTCTGAATGCTGGAGAAACACTTGAAAGAGAGCCCCAAATAAGACTTTTGCATGCTGGGATCATTCTTAAATTGCAATGAGCGCTGCTTCTGCTTTGTTCAGAGTGATAAACTCCTTTTTTCTAAAAGAAACAATTGTTTTTGTGGTCCTTTGCAGGAGGAACCTGACCAAGCTGTCCCTGATATTCAGCCACATGCTGGCAGAACTCAAAGGTATTTTCCCCAGTGGCCTCTTCCAGGGAGACACGTTCCGGATCACCAAGGCAGACGCTGCAGAATTTTGGAGAAAGGCTTTTGGTGAAAAGTAAGTTCCTAACTGTGCTTAAAAATATAGGTGTGGGAGCAAACTGCACACAGTGGTTTTTAACAAGTCTGTTTGGCCTTTCAGAAAGGGCTTGGTCAGGTTGAAATAAATGATGGGAGAGACCTACTGGTCATTTTGTCCATCTCTGGGGTGAGGTTAGGAATTATTCCTACATTAAATTCCCCAGTTTTTGTCCTGTCTGGTTTTAAATGTGTCAAGTGGTGAGTCTTTCCCCACTTTCCCCAGGAGACTCTTGTACTGTCACAGTGTTTCCCTTGATTATTCAGCGTAAATTTTCCTCTCCTTGATTTAATTCTTTAACTTTTAAGTGCAAAATAATCTCCCTTCTTCTTCCAAAGGTTACCATGCCCCCAACATGGGTTGTTCTTTAGCTAAGCCATTATATTATATTCTTTTCATCTTCCCTCCAATTAGTCTTTCCAATCATTTACTCACCTCTCTTCTTCTCTGAATTTCTGTTTGCAAAATGGCTTTGCTAAGAGTGAAGGGGAGAGGGAAATGCAACAGTCTTTGTGTGCAGGCTGCTGAAATGTCAGGTTTAATTTCTGTATCTAATGAAACACTGGCTAAATGAACCATGGAGGTGTTCACAGCAATGTTTGGGGATTAAAGTTAATGGATTGGGTACTGCTTTCAAACTGAGGGAACTGAGGTACTTCACCTAAAGAGTTTAATTAGTAGCTGTCAGAACAAAAAGCTGTAATATATTTACTCATGAATAGCACGGTTGTCTGAAGTGAGGCATTTTCTTTCTATGTTTCTATTCCACTTGATATATTAAAAGAAGGAAAATATTCCTTTAAACAGGAGCTTGTGTTTTGGCTTCTGATTTTCTTCCTCCTCCAGTTAATCCTTCTTTAGAGAGTTGTTTGCAGCTTTTTTTTTAACCATCTAGACTTAACTCCTTCTCTACCAGCTGCAACATCATGAAATTATTATCAAGTGATGCTGTGATGGGACTGCAGAAAGAGGGAAAGGAGAAAGCAGAGGTGGACTTTTGATTCCAGAGTTTTCCATGTGCAGAGAAAATTGTCTAAAGTTCATTTGGCTGCTGATTTCCTGCAGCACCAAGAAATCTGTGTTGGTGCAACGTGAATCAACCTCTTGTGGGTGTTTCTGATTTTTCTCTGTCCTGTTATCACAACATGGATGCTCACAAGAACAGTGTGTAGCTGTGCACGTGGCGGTGGCCCTCAGCCATATCCCATTCCCCATTCCCTGGTTTTCCCCAGGACCATTGTTCCTTGGAAAAGCTTCCGCCAGGCCCTGCACGAGGTGCATCCCATCAGCTCAGGGCTGGAGGCCATGGCCCTGAAGTCAACCATCGACCTGACGTGCAATGACTACATTTCAGTCTTCGAGTTTGACATCTTCACACGCCTCTTCCAGGTAAGAACTGAGGAAGGGGGATCACTCAGAGTGTCTCAGTGCTTCAGGTTAAAGTCTTTTTTCCAGGCCAGTATTTTACACACATTTTTTACACTGTGTGGGATTTGATTGTCTTGCCCTCCATCCCTTAAACAGTAATACTTAAGACCCCATACTGCAGGAAAAGCAGGTGATATTTCTGGCAGTAGGATAAAAGATTCCCTAAATATACACTGCAACTCCCAGGCACATTCAGCATCCTGCCGTGAATCAGGTTTTCCCTTTCGAAGGTCACTTTGAGACTGAAGCTCTGACACAGCTTCTGCAAGCCAGGAAATGTGAAGCTTAGTTTATCACTCTGTCTTCCCTTGTCCCTTTCTTTATTGTCAGATTTATTTTCCATGGAAGGGGGGGGTTGTTCAGGATGGAGCTCAAGCATGGAAATTTGGGCTTCCTATCTTTTGAACTGACCCAGCCAGGATGTTGTGGACGTGTCTGTGTGTGAGAAATCTCTGTATCACTGAAGGGATATTAATAGTAGGTAAAATTCTTCCCCACAGTCTCCAATAGTGCTAAATTCAAAAACACAGCTTCTGATGGTACAATTGGGTATTTACAAGAACAATCCCTTACTTCTTTGGCTCTGACTTGCCTTTTCCCATGTGATAGGGTGGGTTGTAATTAAGATATGTCTAGATGAAAAATTCCCATGTTTGGTGTTGCAATGTAGCTGATCTCATTCAGCACTTTTTCCAACCGTTGTTCATAAAGAACAAGTCAAGAGCTGCTGCAGATTCCAGGGGATGCAGGGTTCTTAGGGAGCGCTGACACCTTCTTGTAGGCAAGTGAAAAAACTTGGGAAAATCAGGTGAGATTTAGACCCAAGCCCTTCTCGGGGTCGAGAGCTTTCGGACGATTGTTGCGACTTTTGGGGCATCATTTTAAGGAATATTTGAGCTGTATGTGCTGGTTTCTTTACTGAGATCTGAGATCAGCCGCAGGCCTTGCCACACCCCGGCGAGGCTGGGGTGGTGAGGAATGGTCACAAGTTGCAGACAGTGAAACTGAGACACAGAGGGGAGGTCACTGTCCCCAGGCTGTGCAGGAAGTCGGTGTTGGAGAGAAGACCAGTCATGGTTCCTGGGCCTGTGCATAATCTCATTAAACTCCTGCCCTCATCCCTGTCTGGGCAATGAGTCATTTTCTCTGCAGAAGCAGCATAGTTGATGGCTATTCTTGAGCTGTGACCTCAGTGACTTCTTCTTTAGTGTTTATTGAAGGAGTTTTGATTAAGGTCTATCTTAGGTGATGATTTTATCCCCAACAAACGAGAAACTCAAATGCCGAATGCTGCACGGGAATGAATGTTTTTGTTTCTCTGCTGGATTTGTGGTGGAATAGAACCACGTTTCTCCAACTGAAGAACCCTTTGATCCAGGACTATTGATTCTTTTCAGAAGTGTGTGGTTAATTTGTTTCTTGGTTGCTCCCCCAGCCGTGGTCGTCTCTGCTGAGGAACTGGAACAGCCTGGCGGTGACTCACCCTGGCTATATGGCATTCCTCACCTATGACGAGGTGAAGGCCCGGCTGCAGAAATTCATTCACAAACCTGGCAGGTGAGAGAGAGCTCAGCCAGCAGGGCCCTGCTGGGAGCTTCTTGCTGACACCACTGGTTGCAGCAGGGCTGACAGATTCTCTGCCTTCCTTTCTGGAGGTTATGTGGTTACTCCTGGGCTGCTTTTAAACAAGGAAACCTCCTGCAGCCCGTCTGTTTGTTGGCTTTTTGAAAGTTAATTTGGAACAAAGGATTTTAAGGATGTTAACTTCTCTTGCTCTGGATTCTGGGTTTAATTTCACCTGGAGGCCAGTGCTTGGATTCTTTTCTCATTTTGTATCGTATTGCAAAATTCCCCTTTGAACTGCCTGGGGGTCAGTTGAGGAAAGCTGGTACAAATCGTCAAGTTATTCCTACTAATTTTGATTTACTGTCTTGATATGGTTAGACAAAGGCTGCCTACTTGTCATTTAATCTTTTCTGTCTGTTCCACACTGAGGTTTCCTCTCCTTTGTGTGTTTTTAGTTACATTTTCCGATTGAGCTGCACCCGCCTGGGTCAGTGGGCCATTGGCTATGTCACTGCAGATGGGAACATTCTCCAGACAATCCCCCACAACAAACCTCTTTTCCAAGCACTGATTGATGGCTTCAGGGAAGGCTTGTAAGTAACTTTATAAAAATTAAGACCTTGATTCAACAAAGCAGTTCAATCTTGAACAGTCTCATTGCTGTCAGTGGAATAACTCATTGCTGAACTGTTTTGGCACTCAAGAATTACTGACAGCTGTCCTTGCACTGGAGAGCTGGGCAGTAGCAGATGATAAATGTGCAGCAGTGTTTCCCTTCTCATAAACCCCTTGTTTTGCCAAGCCCTTAATTGGAACCAATACTTTTAAGAATAAAGTGTTGGATTTTGGTCCAATCATAAAATTCTCCCAGAACTTCAGAATTCAGAATACCTTGAATTCCCTTGCTTCTCACCTTCATTCTTTCTTCGCTTCCCACCCCCAGAAGAAACCTTGTATCTGTGTGTGTACATGTGTGTTCGTGCACATACAGAGATATTTTTTTCCCCAACTGCTTCCAGTTATTTATTTCCCGACGGCCGGAATCAGAATCCTGACTTGACTGGCTTGTGTGAGCCCACACCTCAGGACCACATTAAAGTTACACAGGTGAGTAAAATATTCCATCCCATCAAACTCTTTGCCTTTCTCCATAATTCCCACCCTCCTTAGCTGTTCATACAACTCTGTCATACTTGGTATTCCCAAGACTTGTTTTTAAGGCTGCAGTATTTTACAGGAATTACAGAAATCTTTGCATGATAGGGATGGGCAGAGATAAGGGTTTGTTTTTAGAATGTTCTGCCAAGTACTGGTGGTTTTGTGCCATTCAGTATGTCTTGGGCCCTGCTTTCCTTGCGATGTTTAAATGAAAATTTTGGATAATTCCAATTCCACTTTTTTCAGAGCTTGACAGATGCATCTGTTGCACGTAAAATTACAGTGAAATCTTTGCAGATTTCTGTTCTCCCTGTGATTTTATGCTGTCTTTCCCTCAGGAACAATATGAGCTCTACTGTGAGATGGGCTCCACGTTCCAGCTGTGTAAAATCTGTGCTGAGAACGACAAGGACGTGAAGATCGAGCCTTGTGGGCACCTGATGTGCACCTCCTGTCTCACAGCCTGGCAGGTGAGCCTTGGCCTCTTCTTTATCTCTCCGAGGGCAGCTTGCTCTTTTACAGGTGTATTCTCTTCTCAGACCTGTTCAGGTGTGGAGAGAAGGTAGCAGAAGCATTGAGTTCATACTGTCACTGCATCAGAAGCTGTTTAGATGGCTGATCTCTTAATATGGAGCAGGCAAAACCTGTGAGAACTGGCTAAAAAGCTGATTTTCTACATCAAGGAGAAAATATTCCATATTGGTAGCCCAGTTTTTGCCTTTGTCTTCCTCTCAGCTGAAAGCTCCCTGCCAAAAAGCAGGTTGAAAGCTGATTGTTTATGAAGCAGGTGATGGTTTGAGCACCCCAAAGGCTGCTGTGACAGATCTCTTCTGTCCCCTGCAGGAATCAGAAGGCCAAGGTTGTCCCTTCTGCCGTTGCGAGATCAAAGGCACGGAGCCAATCGTGGTGGATCCGTTTGATCCCAGAGGAGGAGGAGGATTGTCCAGGCAAGGGGCAGAAGGAACCCCCTCTCCCAATTACGACGACGACGACGACGACAAAGCTGATGATTCCCTCTTCATGATGAAAGAACTCGCTGGTACCAAAGTAAGGTCACTGGAATGGGTGCTGATAAATGTGGCAGTGCCTTTTCTCCAGCAGTTTTCTCTTAATGATTTGTGCCTGTGAGGGTTGTCAGACCTTGTAACAGAAAAGATGGAAAACGGGGATTTAGGTCCAGTTTTGTGAGCTCACTTCACACTGTCGGTTTGGGATCACACTTTGAGGCCTTTGATCTTTTGTGTGTTGTCTTGGAGGGATCCCTAGAGGGGGGGAAAAAGCTGGCCTGACCTGTTGGAGTGGAAGACCTGGGTTTGGAACACTCCTCTGTGTGTTAGATTCTGATTTCCTAGCCAGACTTCACCCAGAACAGCAGAATCCCTTCCATTTTCCCCCAGTGATGGATCCAGCCAGGCAGGTACAGCCTTCCCAAGGTCCTGATGAATAACAGGGTAGAGGGCAGGCTGTTCAGCTGAGGAACTCAATTTGGCTGTCATCTTTTTGTATGGTGGCTGATAAATTTGTATAATAATGGTGTGATAGCTCTGCCATTAGTGCTGCTTCCCTCCGGGAGCTGTGTACAAGACAGGAGTTCTTTGTGGATCCCTGCATGGCTTTTTCATTTCATTTTCATTTTTCATTTCAAAATCTGATTGCTGCTCTTGCATTTTTTTACTGCATAGGGAAGTGGGTTTGAATTTGGCTTAATTTTTAATAGCTGAATCAACTAAAATAAGCTGCATTTCAGAAAGAATCTTCACCTCTGTTTTACCTAGACTCTCATTTCCCTTCATCTTCCACCCTGTGAAATGATGTACTGATCAGTAAACACTATTCCTGGAGGGTTTTATATACGTATTTTGGGGGAGCAAAGCAATTTCCTTGGTGTGACATCCTGTCAAGGTGGATACTCTGTTGGCTTTAGTGAGCTCAAACATGCACGAAGCTTTTCAAAATTAAAAAGCACTAGCTTTGACTGTAAAAAAGAGAAAATAAAGAGAAGAACAGGCACTGTTCTGCTTTGTTAAGTGGAAAACCAGCTTTCCAGGGACAGGAGTGGAGGGTTTGGTGCACCCCATGCTCTGTAGTGAAGGCAGTCTGCACAGGGACAGGAGGCTTTGCAGCAGATCATGCCCTCTGGTGTTGAAAATCAGCTTCTCCCTGCTCAGGGCCCACTGAGGCAGGTTTGTTACTCGTCAGAGCAGCCTGGTTTGTGTTTCCACGTGTGCATTCACAGCGGCGTCTCACAGCTAAGCCCGTTCCTCAAGGATTGCTCCGAGTGCTGCAGCGCTGGGACCCGGCTGCCTTCCTGGAGCACGGCTGTTACCCACAGAGCAATTTGCCACCAGTGTTGCAGCCAGACAGCTGGAATGCCTCTCCAGAGGGCGGGAATCCCGCGGGTTGAGCCGCGTGCTGATTATTTTGCCGCTGTCCCCTGGCAGGTGGAGCGTCCTCCCTCGCCGTTCTCGGTGGCTCCGCAGGCCGCCCTCCCTCCCGTGCCGCCGCGCCTGGACCTGCTGCAGCAGCGAGTGGCCAACCCCCCTGGGGCCTCCAGCCCTGGCACCACTTCCAAGGTCAGGCACGCTCCTTTCCCCTTTCCCGTGGCTTGGGTGGGGCAGCAGAACAATCTGGTGACCCAACATGTTCTCTCCGGCCTCCCTTAGGGTGGCTGGCGACTCAAACTACCAATTTATTGTTACTACCATCATGTTCCCTGCCTCAATCCCTGCTCCCTGCACCCTTTGGATTTTCCTTGTATTTTGTTCTAGCTAATACAGAAGGTACCATATTTCTCTCCCAACTTTTCTGCACTCATTTTTCCATCAAGCATTTTTTTAGATGGAAAATGAAGGAAGGAGTTCAGTGCGTGTGACTGGGAGAAATTAACTGGCTGATTGATCAGCAGAAGGCAGTAGGATGATCTTGGTGGCATTTAGTTAATGGTTCTTGGGATAGAGCAGCAGTTCTTCATCTGCTTTGGATGGAATAATGAAATTAGGAAAGTTCAGGCAGAAGAAAATACCTATTGCTGACTGATGGATGTTAACTTGTACAAATAACCCACAATTGAAACGTTTTTGTAAATAATGGGGGAGCTCTGTTTGGAATCCAAGCTAAGGCTGCTGTAAGCTCATGTTTTCCTTCAAGACGAAGAATCTGGGGTGTTCAGTGCCTGGCTGCAAAAGGTGTGTGCGTATCTCCACATCCTCGGAGATAATTCCTTGTAAAAACAGATAAAACCACCCCAAAACTCTCCCTTCTGCTCCCACCTCCCTCCTGTTTATCCTTTCTGGCCGGGCTGCCTTTGTTAAGCAATATTTTTGGTTTCTGTGCCCCGCAGGCCGCACCTGGTGCTCTGCACAAGGACAAACCTCTGCCGATCCCACCCACGCTCCGGGACCTCCCTCCGCCGCCGCCTCCGGACCGNGCGGCCCCTGCCCTGCACCCCGGGGGACTGTCCGGCCAGGGACAAGCCACCCCCGCTGCCCTCCAACCGCCAGGGCGACCCGTGGCCAGCCAGGCCCGTCCCCAAAGCCCCGCCGGTGGCTGCAAGCCCCGGGGACCTGTGGGCCGGGAGAGAACTGTCCAACCGGCACTCGCTTCCCTTCTCGCTGCCCTCCCAGATGGAGTCCAGGGCTGAGAGCCTCCGGCTTGGGAGCACGCTCAGCCTGGACAACCCGGCGGTGAGTAGGTCTGGTGGGGGCTGGAGGTAATCTGGGAGAAAAGGCACCCTCTTCTCACACTGAGGAGGGTGATTTTGTCAAGGGAGAGATGGAAAGAAACTGGTGGGTGCCAGGCGAGGGAAGTGCTTTCGTTCCTCCTGGGTGCAAGGTTGAAATCCCAGTTTCAGCAGTCACGAGCCACAATTGCCTGGTCATTGTTCACCTTTCAGTGTTCACCTTTCAGTGTTGAAAAGCTGAGACTGTTTTCTGTTGTTATCTGAAAAAGTCTGATTTACTCTGCTCAGTTTTCAGCCCTGAGGAACCTACACACATCAGCTGTGATGAGTATGACAGGGTAAAATCTGAGTTAAATTTGGGTCTGCTCATGTGCAGGACACCGTTACCAGTGTACTGAGTAGTCCAGCATTTTATTCTCTAAAGGAAATTGCAGGCAGTTTTGCTTTCCTTGATACCATTTCCTTAATTTTTCCTTTTAATGCTTCCAGCTTTCTAAAATTGAAAGCAAGCACATTTTTAGCCAGATTTTCTAAGAAAATGGCACGTGCACGGTTGTCAGCCTGTCTCCAAATGTGTGTGCTTGTCTGCATCCTTTTCCTCTTGGCTCCCACTTTGGCCTGTTTAAGCTGAATTTGCCAAGGCCATTGGAATCTCAAAACATGTGAAGTTCTTCCTGTGGGAAAACCCTTGCGGTGTCCTCACTGAGGGAAAGCTGTCAGAGAATTCTTAGGTTTCTGAGGGGTCAGTAGATGCTGTGGAATAAACGAGGGTGCTTCATTCCCACAGAGGCTGTTGAATGAGTGGCTTTGCAGCTACACTGGGACATGTGATGTTTCTGATTGCTGGTGTGGAATTTTGTCTTCCAGAGCTCCAACAGTGGTCCGGCAGTAACCTCAGAGTGCGAACACCCCAAAATCAAACCCTCCTCGTCTGCCAATGCCATCTACTCCTTAGCTGCCAGGTCTGCTGGGATTTTTTCTAATTTTCAGAGTGGCAATTGCAGCGTGCTGGTGCCAGGGACAGAACTGACACAACTCTTTCAGCCTTAGTTTTAAACTCTGACAGATTCAAAACACACAGTTCAGAGAAAGCAGCTGCAATCAGCATCCCAAAGAGCTGTGGGGAGAGGTGGGAATTCCCCTGGGCTGTGGCAGTAGGAATCAGGCTCCAGTTGCCATCAGCTCTTTATTGAATTCACTTTTGAGTGGGGCTTTATGTGATGTAGATGTGCATGATATTATCACCTCCTTTTGCATCATGAGCTTGTGGGCTGCTTCCTGAAAAACCAAATTATTTCTTTAGACAGATTTGCTGTGAGGTGACTGTGGATTTTAAAGGGCACCTTGGTATTAATTAGATTTGGTGTAAATGTTTTATATCTTGTTTCTCCTGCCTCCAGACCATTGCCTGTACCAAAACTGCCTCCTGGGGAGCAGTCTGAGAGCGATGAGGACACTGAATACATGTCACCATCCTCTCTGCCTGTGGTGCCTCCAGGTCCTGCTGTGCAAAAACCAGAGCTCAAAATGCCTTTGGAAATGACTCAGAGTTTACGGTGAGATTCTGGGTGGTTTTGCACTTCCTCCTCCCAGCTCTGGGGCAGCACATTTGGGACATTAGGGTGGGAATTTTGCTTGCTCAGATTTCTGGATTCCCACAGTGATATTCACCAGATCTTGACTAAAATAGCAATAAAGGAAATCTGACCACTGCTCTTGTGCAGAGTTGTACTAGCTTGAAAAAAACAACCAGTGGGTGATCGCAAGTCAGAATTAGAATTTAACAGGAAAATTAAAATAAATGCAATAATGCAAGAACACTGACAGAGTCAGGATACAGCCTGACACCGTGCTAGTCAGGGTGGAGGTAGCAGTCCAGATGAAGTGGTGCTGTTGAAGCAGGGATCCTGTAGAAGGGCCTGGTGTTCACCTGCAGGCCCAGGGGAAGCTCTTGTCCTCTGGGAACCCAGCAGGAACCCAGCTTGCTGTTCCAAGCCCCAGGTTATATCCAGGTGGGAATGCTTGGCTCCTCCCCTGGGCGGAGCATCTCACAATGGCAGGATGTAATTTGATGAGCCCTTCGGTGGGTCCTTGATGGGCCATTAGCAGAGATAGCCCTCAGAGGGTGTTATCAGGCATGAGTCATGGTAGGAGATAAGGAGCACTGCCCCACCCGCAGTAGGAGCTGGTGAAGATGATAACAGAATACCTTTGGTTACAGCTTACATTGTAACCTGGGACAAGAGTCCTTGTACAGTATTAAAGGGCTCAGATATCCCCTTCCTTCCCTCTCTCTTTGCCAGGAACCTTTTGAGAGCAGAAACAACTGAAATTCAAAACCCTTATTAAAATGTAATTTTTGGTGGTGTCAGTTTTGGTGGTTTCATTTTAACCCTTTTAAGCGGAGGTGCTGTACTGCAATAAACATTACCAGAGCATTTTCTGTAACAAATATTTCGCAGAGCAGTGGTGATTTCCCTTTGAAACAAGAATCAGTGCACAGGCTCTGTCACAGAGATGGGATGGAGGTGGTGGCCACTGTCACCTGTGTGAAGGGGAATGTGTTCTCTCCCTCAGAGTTCTGGACTGTGACCCGCAGCCCGAGGGCTCCATGTATGAAGCAATGTACAACATTCACTCCCAAGCAGCATCCTCTGCTTTCGAGGCTGTCAACACCTCTGGTGAGTGGGTGTGCTAAAAAACAGCTGAGGAACTGGGGTACAATGAACTGCTCCCAGTGGAGCGGCATTTCAGGCTGAATTAAAGGAATAGCATTTGGTTTTATTGTTAAAATAGCTGGGATGGATGTGGAAATATGACTGTGCATGCATTTCAAAGTGTTGCCATTCCGTATTCCAGGAAAAATCCAGTCTGGGTTTTCCCTGAGTCCATTCCGTACTCTGGGAAAAAATCCAGTCTGGTTTTTCCTTTACCTGAGTCCATTTTGTACTCTGGGAAAAATCCAGTCCGGGTTTTCCTTTACCCGAGTCCATTCCGTACGCCGGGAAAAATCCAGTCTGGGTTTTTCTTTACTTGAGTCCGTTCCGTACTCCAGGAAAAATTCAGTCCGGGTTTTCCTCCACCCGAATCCATTCCGTGCTCTGGGAAAAATCCAGTCTGGGTTTTCATCCACCCGAGTCCATCCCGTGCTCTGGGAAAGATCCAGTCCGGGTTTTCCTTTTCCAAATCCATCCCGTGCTCTGGGAAAAATCCAGTCCGGGTTTTCCTTTTCTGAGTCCATTCCATGCTCCGGGAAGAATCCAGTCTGGGTTTTGCCTTCCCAAATCCATTCCGTGCTCTGGAAAAGGTCCAGTCCGGGTTTTCCCCTCATGCTGTACTCAGGGAATCAAGTCCTTTATTTTTACTTAACATATTCAAGTATTTTTAACCCAATTTTCCCTTCTGGAAAGTGCTGCCGTTAAATGTAAGGTTTTAGCAGCAAAACTTTAGTTCTGTGTCTTGTCAGTGTTTGGAAATGGGGGAACAGAGTCTGCCTTGAGAGGCAGCTCAGCCCCAGAGCTCAGAATGTGCCTCTTCTTCCAGATGAAGGGAACCTGGCAGCAGCCACTGCCAGCAACGGCCCCGAGGAGTCAGAGAACGAAGAAGATGGTTATGATGTCCCCAAGCCACCAGTCCCCGTTGCCATTGCTCGTCGCACACTGTCTGATATCTCCAATGCCACTCCTGCCTTCAGCCGAATGTCCTTGGAGAATGACCCCGTCACAGGTCAGAGAGCTCTTGTGTCCCTTCTTGGTACCAATGGCTGCCTCTGCAGGTTTGAAACCTGTGTCACTCGCTTGAGATTTTGGATGTAAGCTGTAAAATCAGATTTATGAGGCAGAATTACACTGATTCTTAGGAATTTTGTTTGATTTATTTTAGCTTTTGTTTGATTTATAGCTTGGAATGCACTGCCTTGGTCATTTAATCCTAAGCTTGCAAATCACACTGAAATCACAGTTAGGAAAAGCTTTTCTCAGCTTAAAGTATTTTCCTTAATCCACTGTTGACTACAGGGCATAGGATATTTTTGTACTGGGGTGTACCAGGGCATGACAGGCCATGAGACAGGATTTCCCATCCCTGGAAGTGTCCAAGGCCAGGTTGGATTTGAGGTCGGAGCAGCCTGGGGTAGTGGAAGGTGTCCCTGCCCATGGCAGGGGGGAGAAGGAGATGGGCTTTGAGGTCCCTTCCAACCCAAACCATTCGGGGACTGTGTCCCTGCTCCAAGTGGAAGATCCAGGGTTGGGCTGGCACAGTCTGTGTGGCTCTGTCAGTGCCTGCAGATGGCACAAGTGTTCTGGCTGACGCTCCCAGCTCCTCTGGGCAGGGACCAGTGGCTCAGCAAGGTCAGCGTTTTGTCCCTGGGGAACAGAGGACATCGTGTCCTTCTGGCTGCAAGGCGCATTCTCTGAGGGAGGAACTAAAGCCTCGTGTCTCCAAGAGCCTTTCTGAATAATGATTGACTTATTCCCTGTTCAGCAGCTCTGAAACTCTTCCTGTTGGGGGTTTTCAGTCTGAATGTGCTGGGGATTTGCCAAGGAGGAGGAAGGAGTTTCTTTTTCCTTCTGGAGGCAGAACCTCCTGTACCCAGAACCCCTTCCCCCAGTGAGTCCTCTCTTTTTCTGCTTCACCATTCCACTTCCCTGACCTTCTTTACCACAGAGGAGAGTTTCCTAGTGCAGAAAAGTTCATTCTTTTTGCCCCACCTCCCTGTTTCACTTTTTAAATCTGTTCCCTGTGTGTGTAGAACTTGGCTAAAAGGGATAAAAAGAACAGAGCAAGTCACACCCCCATCCCAGATGAAGCCCTGAGCTTAATCATTGACACTTTGTTTCTACGGCCCTGAAATAACCCTGCTGTTGTCCTGCTTTAGGGGTAGGGAAATGGAAAATGTGGGAAATGCTGATTGTGGCTGCTGGGGGAAGCAAAGCACTGGTGCGAGCAGGCCTGACCGGTGTGGGATTCATCCTGGCAGATTTATGCTCTCAGCAGCTGGACCCCGCAGTTTGGTTTATTAATGATTTACTAAAATAACTGTCTTAGGAATTGTCCTTTCAGACTGACCCGTGGTCTCTGAAACTCGATCCAGCTCAGGCTGAAACAGCTATTCCAGAAGGCACTTTGGGGCAGAGGAGTGGGCAGACCTTTCTCTCGCACGTACAAAAAGCTTTTTATGTGTGAGAAACTTGGGTTCTGAGGATGAGGGAGCTGGACTGAGTTGTGGTTGGTGAGGAAGGTTCAGGGAATCTGGTTCCTGAAGAGCTTTCTCTGTCTTAGGGCTTTTGGTGCAAGTTTCTTCACAAAGGCCCCATAATGCTGCTTCTCTGAGCAGGCTGCAGTGCCCACTCTTAAAAAGGGATTGTTTGGACATGATTTGTGTGTTGCACTCCAGTTCTGCTGCCAGAAATCTCTGTAGAGTGCCGTGAGGACTTTTTCCAGGAGACAAATAAATCTTTCTTTAAGGTGATGTCAGATATTCATGCAGAAAAGTTTTCTGTGATTGGTAAAAAATGCTTTTTCTGCGATGATACAGGAGCTTAAAACTCAGAAATGATCAGATGCTGGATGAGCACATTAAGCAATGTTTTTTTCCTTGGAGAGTTTGGTGACTTTTTTGGTTTATTGGCTGTTATTTCCTCTTCCCAGCAGTGCACGATGTGGCTGCAGGGCAGTGTCACATCAGAATGACTCAGGGAAAAGCAGAACAGGCTGAGCTTTATTGATCTGCCATTAGGCAGGGAGAGCTTCAGCTGAGGAAGACGAGAACATAATTCAGTTGCTGACCCTCCAGAGAGCATAATTCAGTTGCTGAAGCAATTGTGGTGGCTGAGTTGGGACTGGGTTTGTGCATAAAGAGATGAGGGAGCAGCCTCTGGACAGTTAAACTGGGGGGTTCTGTCTGGTTCTGGAAGGAAATGGGACACCTGGTAAAGAACTGAATATTCACTGTGTCGTTTTTTCTGACTCTAAGGCTGCTATCTGAGCTCTGCTTACACACATAGATCCTGTGTCACTTTTTATATGGTTTCATCCTAATAAATGAGCCTGATTAGACCTGCTAATTAAAAAAATCTCCACAGCTGTTTTTGCACACAGGAGGGGAAGCTGAGCTGGTTGGGAGGGAGGATAAAAGGGTTGGAGAAAGCGGCAGAGCTCAGTGACAGCTTTCTGAAGTGCCTTTTATCCCCCTGATGTCATCTCAGCTTTGTTCCAAGCCAAATTTCCACATATTTTCGTTGGAGTGATGCACTTGTTTCTCCTTGCAGGTTCCTCAGACGGCTCCCAAGTCCCGGAGCGGCCGCCGAAGCCGCTGCCCCGGCGCATCAACTCGGAGCGCAAAGCCGGGAGCTGCCAAGCAGGAGGAGCCAGCAGCAGCGGGGCCAGCTCCTCCCTGCACCTCTCCAGCGAGATCGAGAACCTCATGAGCCAAGGCTACTCATATCAGGACATTCAGAAAGCTCTGGTCATTGCACATAACAATATCGAGATGGCCAAGAATATCCTGCGGGAGTTCGTGTCCATCTCGTCCCCGGCGCACGTGGCCACATAGCACACGAGCACCTCCACGCCTGAGCTGCTGTGGACCAACTGCCTGGGCAGCTGCTGCCCAGCTGTGCACCAAAGGGGAAGGGGGTTCCTTTAGAGACTTCGTGCTGAGGTCAGTCCTGCCTCTTTAAGAGAATCAGTGATCAGGTTTTCGTGGTTCCAGATTTCAAAGCAGTGGGGTGAAACGGAGCGGTGTTTTATACAGTGTATGTCTTGGAGTCCTTTACCCCTACCTCTTGTCTGAGAGAGCAGATTTATTTCCAGGGTGTTGGTAGAGACAGGTATCGTGACAAGGGATCCCCGAGCCCATGCCCTGGAGGCTGGGGGGAGTTGTTTTGTGCTGTGAATTTTAAGTGGATGCTCAGAGAAACAAAGTCTCGAGGTCGGTGTGGTGTGTCCTGTGGTTCATGGTACTAGGTTTGGATCTGTTCGCTGCTGTGTGTCTGGCTCAGGCTTTTTGGAACAGCTGGGAGGTCACTTTCTGCTGAGAATTTATGGGAGACCTTGGGAGGAATCATTTGATTGCTTCCTGATGGCCATGGCGTGTCCCTCTTGCCTGTAATAATAGCAGTTACTGCTTCTGATTCCAGTCCTCCCTTGCTGCCTGGAGAGAGCAGGACGAGCTTCTGTCGGGGGTTTTGATCCTGGCAGTGCTGGCAGCTGGGTTTCTCTCGGGTGTGTGTGTGCTCTTGCACTGGCAGCACCAGACTCCAGCTGCTGGAGGAGCTCGGCGTGGTTTCGAGGGGTGGGACGGGGGGGAAAGAATTCGAGCAAGAGCAAAGACCTGGGGCTGCTGCTTCTCCTCTCTTAGCCTGGAGCATTTCGTGCTTCAGTGCTCAGACTTGATTGTGGCCCTGCTGGGCTGGAGCAGCCGCCACTGGGCACTCCCGTTGCTCTTCCCTAGGAATGTTGCACCTGGTAAATAGGATGTTTTATTTATCTTCATTGCATGGTGGCTGTTGCAGACTAGTGGCCTTCACACACATTCCCTCACCTCCTCCAGAGAGCTTTTGCGGGAGCCATCATCGTGCCAGGGTGTTTTGTGGAATTGGTAGATGCAGCTGATGTGTTTGTTGGTGTCTCACCTGCTTTGCAGTCACTCAAGTGCAGCAGTTCTCTGCATGGCTGTCAAATCAACATGGGGGCTCTCCTTTCCATTTCCATTTCTCTAAGGTATTGCCAGGTCTGGTGTTAAACCAGACCTGGGGAAAAAATTCTGTATTTGTGAAGTCATCCCGTGGCTTTAAAGGTCAGAACTCAGCTGTTACCTTGGAAAAACCCGACTTGCCTACTCAGCTACTTAACTCTGTTCATACAGGAGGAGTGGATGGTTCCTTTGGAGAGGATTTAGATCCAGGAGGCACAGACAGATCACAGCCTGACGGCCTGAGAGGCTCTTGGCCTTTGGAGCATGTCCAGCATTATTTGCATCTCCCCGAGGTCAGCAGAGGTCAGCAGGCCGAGGGCTGCAGCTCGGAATATTGCTGGAGTGATTTTGGCAGTCGGGAGCAGTTTGGCCTTTTGAGGAATCCAGAGGCTGGGCTGGATGGCTGCAGTTGGCAGAGGGGCCTCCACGAGCGTCAGCAGAGCAGAAAGTGGGGTTTCAATTAAAGCAGAGGTTGCAGCTTTCTGGATTGCTGCAGTGGCTCCCAGGCAGGCTGAGCCGTCTCTCTTTACTCCCCTCCTTTCTGTGGTGGAGAAAACACTCTCAGGCAGCACGAGGACATCTCCTGCCACGCTCAGAGACCCCCCAACCTTTGCTGTTTTGGGGCCGGGGTGGCAGCTGCCAGGCCTGGCAGTGGGCAGGGCGCTCTGCAGGGCTCGGGCACAGCCCCCGGGAGCCCTGGGCAGGGTGGGGTCAGTGCCTGGGGGAAGAAGAAGGGGAAGAAGAGCTGCTCTTCCTCCTGTGCAGCTGCCAGGGGTGCCAGCCCTGCTCCCCGTGGGATGTGCTGGGAGCCTCTGGAGGAGCAAGGCCAGCCCTGGCGCTGCTGAGGCAGGAGCAGGGCACAGCTCTGGCTGTTCCGTCGCGCTGCGGAGCCTGGGCAGCCGCACAGTCCCTTGTCCTGGAGATCCAGGTGGAAACCCTTCAGTGAGGGGTTTATTTCCCTCTTTTTCATGCTCCCCCTCGGCCCTGGGTTGGTTTGGGGCCTCTTGGTGGCTGCCCTGCTGTGTGAGCTCAGTGTGGCCGGGGCGACTCTCGCTGTGGCTGAGCAGAGCTGAGTCCAGCCAGCTCCAAAGCCTTAACTCTTGTCCTGCCCAGTGTGAGTGACCAGACCAGTGATTCCCTGTCCCCTCCGCGCCCCTCAGGGCAGGCTGGCTGTGATTTCAATGAAACCCTGCTTGGCAGAGCTGTTCCAGGCCTGTCTTTGGGGTCTATGTGCCAAGAGACGTCCCCGTGGGTGTTGTTCCGGGTGTTAGAAATTAGAGAGAGCAATCTTCGTGGCATGCATCGCTGATCTCTCTGCATGTGTCCTTTCTGTGCACTTGTTTGTGTCTCAAACTGATTTAAGAAACCGAAGCCTTGCCTTTTCTTCCTTAGACACGCCATGAATTTGCTGATTCCACTGAGTGCAGCCGAGTCCTGGCCATGTCTTGTGGCCGTGCTCTGCCAGCTCAGTCCAGGCACTGCCCGGTGGATTTTTCTTGCTCTTTCTAAGCCCAAAATTGATTGCTCTTCTTTCCCTTCGCCTCCTTCTTCTTTAGTCTGAAGAAAATTAACTTTCTGATGCTACTTTAAAAAGGAAAAAACAACCCAAATGTCTAGTGCCTTTCTTAAGGGGATGCTGCGTGGCCAGGCTGGATCCGAGAATCCGCCCCTCTGGGGAAACGAGCAGAGCTGGACAAGCAGCAGAGCTGCCTTTGAGCACGGAGCTGCTTTGGGAAGGGTGAGGAGGAGGAGCAGGAGAGGCGAGCAATTGTCCCTGGGACTCTGACACTGTGTTCTGTAGCATTTCAGCCGTGGAGCTTCCAGTCCGCACCGGTGCTGTGCCGAGCTCGGGGCCGAGTCAGCGTTGTGGGACAGGCTCGGTTGGGGTGCCAAAAGCTGGGTTTCCCTTCCAGCTGTCCCCAAAAGGAGCGGGAAACACTCCCGAAAGGAGCGGGAGACACTCCCGAAAGGAGCGGGAGCTGTGGGAAGCGGGAGGCGCCCTCCTGAGCAGGATCCAGGTGATTTCCGAGCAGGAATCCCAAATCTTTCCCTTTTTTTTTGTGCATGTCCTTGCCCCAGCCCTCCCGCGGGGGGCCAGGCGGGCTCGGGGCCCAGCATGAGGCCCCCGCCCCGGACTGGTGACATTGCTGTAGCTAATCCTGAGGCAGGCTCGTTACTGTAACTGTGGTTTGCTTCGTCGGTTCGTTGGGGTCTTTTTTTTTTTATTTTTCAGTTGAGCAAGAAAAAATGCAACTCCCAGGGCACCTTCTCCAAGGTGCCGCTTTAAAGATTAGCGGGGAATGAGGAGATTTATTTTTAAAGTTCCTCCTAGAAATCTTTTTGGTTTGAAATTCCCAGCGGAGGAGGAACTGCTGTTGCTGTTGTTCTTTCTCGCGGATGACAAATACCAATTTGTAAAATATCAGTGTTAAAAAATGTTGAGATTTTCACGAAATATTTAAAAAAAAAAAAGAAAAAAAGTATAATAGTGTCATTAATATAAAATTATAATAGCAGTATTTAATCCTTTCAGATCTGTAAAGAATAAGGAAAAACAGAAGGTAAATATTCTTACAGAGAGTAGCTGAGCTTTAAGGTTCACTTGGTTTAAAGTCCTCATTTTGTTTGCAGATGCATTGTTAATGTTTAGAGGTTATACTAATGTTATTTATTAATTGTTTCCATCCTTGTATGCTGCCCACTAAGAGCTTCTTTGTTTGGGATTTCATTCACCTGTGTCAGTAAGAAAGAAAACAAAACAAAGTTTTATTTTTAAATAAAATTTCCTTTGTTGTAGCACATGGTCTGTGTGTGTCGTGGTGCTTGTGTGAGTGCTGGGAAAAGGGTATTTCAGATTGCAGTCTCCTGGATCCTTTGCAGACTGACTTTGGAGTTATTTTATAATTATTACCACAATTATCTGTTAAATTCAAATTTATATTATGGGCACTGACAGAGGCCAGGAAAGACAAATATAAAGATTATAGTAATTAAACATATTCTGAGAGAATCAATGAATAAAGGGTCAAATCCATCAGCACCAAGAAAGACATGGAGTTACCACCCAGGGAGAGAATCAAAGGGAATCCGTGGGAATATTCTGCACACTTTTTATAGTTATTGCATAGAAATTCTAAAAATAAATATAATCACACAGTTCTAGAATTTACGTGCGCGTGTATCACAACTCTGGAATAAAATTATTCGACTTTATTATGTGTTATTAATAGAGATAAGAAAATCATTATATCTACTTGAATACATGAATATATTCATTGAATATTCATTGACATCTATTCATATCTATCACTCTGTGAATAATTTGCATACAGAGTAGATACAATAAATCCAATAAATAAATGCTGGTTCTGCCGCAGCCCAACTCCCCCGAGCCTGGAGGGGCCCAGGAATGGAACAGACTCAGGGACACGCAGGCCCAGCCGAGCCCCCGGGGGTTTGGGGCCAGGGGACCCCCCCTGGGGACAAAGGGGGACACAGGGGTCAGGTGGGAACCCACAAACGAGCCCGTGAGGGTGACTGGGGACATGGGGGGGCCAACCCGAGCGGGAAAAACCCTCAAAGAAGCCACTGTGGGGTCGAACGGGGGTACCTGGGGTGCAGTGAGGATACAGGGGTTCCTTGATGTCATTATGTCCCTCATCGGGGTTACTGGAGGTCATTTTTGGCCCTCATCGGGGTTACTTCAGGTCATAGGGGTCATTTGAGGTCCTGATCGGGGTTACTTGAGGTCATAGGGGTCATTTGAGGTCATTTTTGGCCCTCATCGGGGTTACTTCAGGTCATAGGGGTCATTCGAGGTCATTTGAGTCTCTGTTCGTGGATCTGGGGTCAAATGAGGACACGGGGGTTACTTGAGGTCATTTGAATTTTTGTTCGGTGTTACCTGGGGTTACTTTAGGTCATTTTAGCCTCTGTTTGGGGTCATTTGAGGTCATTTTTGGCCCCCATCGGGGTTACTTCAGGTCATAGGGGTCATCCGAGGTCATTTTTGGCCCCCATCGGGGTTACTTCGGGTCATAGGGGTCATTCGAGGTCATTTTTGGCCCCCATCGGGGTTACTTTGGGTCATAGGGGTCATTTGAGGTCATTTGAGTCTCTGTTCATTGATCCAGTGGTCAAATGAGGACACAGGGCTTACTTGAGGACATTTGTGTCCCCAATATTTGATCAAGGGCTCAGATGAGGACCCAGGGGTTAATGATGATGAGCTGGGGCCAAATGAGATGGACCAAACACTGCCAGTCCTGTCCAGGGGAGCCCAGGGCCTCGGGGTCACCCAGTGGCCTCTGGTGTCACCCAGCACTTGCCCTCTGTCCTCTCAGGGTAGTGACAGAGGGTGGTTATTAGCTTTATTAATATTTTTTATTAATTATTAGTATTAGTTTATTAATGTTTATTATCATCTCCTGTAAGCATTAGCATCTACAGTATTGGTATTAGCTATTAATACAATCAATAAATTCTACTTTTAAATTCTATTGACAATGTTCTCTCGTAAGATCCACTGGTATAATCGCCTCTTACAACCTAAAACTAGGATTATTTATTAGAATAAATGGATTTATTAGCATTGGTAGTAATTAGTGTGTCATTAGCAGCCACAGGGGCACAAAAGTGTCCTGCTGGAACCTCTGTGTGGTTGTGGAACGCCCTTCCCACCCTTCTGGCTGTGGGAACAAACTCCACCACTCAGCTTTGAATCCGTACTTTATTTTCACATATATAAAAAAAAAACCTTGCAAGTATCGGACAAAGGAGAAAACAAAAAAAAAACAAACAACAAAACTCCTGGAAATGTACACACAATCCAACAAAAATATATATAACCCAAAGCTTGTGCTCGGACACCACGTGTAGCAGGCGGGGGCGGCTCCCCCGGTCAGGGCTGCGCTGGGGCAGCGCTGGGACGCGCAGGGGACGAAGGCTGGTGGCCGGCAGAGCTCAGAGGACGTGGCTGAGAGGCAGGGGAGGGCTGTGGCAGAAGCTCGAGGCAGGATCTCGCCCGTGTCCCCTCCCCAGCGCGGGGCCACCGAAGCACAGAGAGGGGCTGGACCTGGGGCTGGCAATGGCTGCGCACAAAAAACCCTGAGACGGCGCTGACTGGCTCTGTCTAAGCTTGAATTTAAATCTGCGGGAGCTCTGGGAGCTGCTGGTGCAGCAGCGCCCCTAAAATGAACCCAGTTCGGAGGGGAGAGGGGAGCCCTGCCCCCCGGGTCAGCACGGCTCCAACCCAGACACCCGAAAGCCTTTCTGGAGACCGGCGCCCCTTCCTTGCTCTGCCGGGTCCTCTCCTCCCGCGGGATCACAGCCCCGCCGGGATAAACTGACACAGAACAGCTCAAAGGCAAAACAAAGCTCCAGAAACCTCCCAGCAACTCAACACCTCTCTAACACCTCGCCCTGCCACTCCTCTCTCCTCCAACCTGCACACCACTCCAGCTAAGCTGCCTCGGACATCCCAAAAACCGATCTCACCAGCCTCTCTGAGCAAGGTCGGGGTTAAAAAAAAACGCATTAAAACCTTCCCACACCTGTGCAGAACGGATTACCTGAAAGAGCCTCAAATCCTTCCACCGAGTAGGGATTAACGGGATAGTTCTTCCTAATATTGCTGTGGCTTCTCTGGAGTAGTAAAGCGAGTCCAGCTTTGCTGCTAAGGCAACACCTGCAAGCCCAGGGCTGAGGTAATGGCCAGGCGAGCCAGGGAGGTGGCCCCTGCCCGGTGACACACGGGGGGTCTCTGGCCGTGCTCCCCAGGGGCTGGAGCAGGGGGTGGGAGAAGGCAATCCAAGAGCAGGAAAGGTTTGAAGGAAGAAAGCACTTAGTAGGTTTCCTCTCTAGTTTCTCAGATCGATGTATTTCTCGCTCTTCAGTTCCGCCAAAACAGAGAAAAAAGGGGAGGGAAAACGCACGGTTAGGGATGGACACGAACCCAATCCTCTGCTGCAGGTGGGGCAGTGACACACGGCGGGGTGGGGACAGCTGGGGCACCCCAGCGTGGCTGAGCCAGGCAGGGGCTCTCTCCTGGCCCAAGGCAAATCAAACCTCAGTGGGCTCAGGGGCTGCACCCCGCGGCTGGCACGGCCAGCGGTGGCCCAGCGGTGACGCTGTGAAAAGCTGCTCCCTCCCAGGTGAGGGGAAAGCACAGGTCCCAAAAGACTCACCCCGAGAGCTCTGGCTCAGAGCACCCATTCCCGCAGCCTCTGCTCTGACTCCCGGCCACAGAGCTGGCCACAGATGTTTCTAGTTTAGCTCCTACTCCCAAAGGCCCCTGGGGAGCTCCTGCCCCACGGGAGGAGGCAGAGCCAAGCAGGGCGGGCAGCGGGCACTGCCACGGAGCAGAGCTCTGTCACCTCCCGGCATTGTCCCCTCCCCTCCCCTCCCCTCCCCTCCCCTCCCCTCCCCTCCCCTCCCCTCCCCTCCCTCCCACGGCTCCCCCGAGCGCTGCCGATGGATGATGGAGGCCCGTGCAGGGTGGGCAGTGCCAGAGGAGGGGAGCAAAGCGTTACCTGGGTGCAGCCCGGCCCTGAGCTGCGGCCCCGTGTCCTACCTGGTCAGCTGCGGCTCTCTTCTCGCCGTTGGCGCCCTGCAGGAGCCCCGCCTCTTCGGAAAGTTTATCTGACTTAACTTCAACTACAATCTTGTCTTTACGGGCCTCTGGCTTTGTGCTAGGGGAGGGAGGTGACAATTTTTGAGACATATTTGTGACACCCGGGAGGGCACGTGGCCGGCCAAGCCCTGGGGCTCCATCTCAGGGGATGCTCTGCGGCAGGGCCGGGGCTCAGAGCGCTGGGCTCAAAGAGACTCCAGCTCACAGAAAGCTTTGGGCCGCGCAGCCGCTGCCCGGGGAGGGGGCCCCTGGCTGCTCTAGCACTCTGCTGTCTCCTCCCTGCACGGCAGTGCCCTGTGGGAAGCTGGAAAAGCCGCCGAGCTGCCGGCGCGGTGCCCCTGAGGCCGCGCTCCCACCCTGCCCCGCGCCGGGCAGGGAGCAGCTGGAGCAAGGGGATGGGATGGGATGGGATGGGATGGGATGGGAAGCGTGAGTGATGGCAAGCACCCCCAGCCCCGCGGGCCCCGGCGGTGCTTACATGTCCTGCTTCCCGGCGCGGCCACACGGGATCTTGCCTTTCTTGTGCAGGAAGTAGATGACAGCGCCCAGCACGGCCACCACGAGGATGGCCACGATGATGGCCACGATGATCACGCCTTGGCTCTCTGCTTTTGACTTTTGATCTAAACACAACGAGGAGAGGAAGGAATTAATGCCTGTCCTGCTGTGAGCCCCTCTGGCCTCCCCTGAGTGTAAGGATAGGACCCTTTCTCCCCAAACAGCTCCAGTGCTTCCCCAGCTGCAGGCAGGATGCAGATTTCAGTACAGAAACGCTCTGCTGGGGCAGTTTCTGCAGGAATTCTGCTCCGGGCTGCCATGCCCCAGTGCCACAGGAGGGTGGGTAACAGGAATTCCTGCAAGGCACCAGGCCATCCCTCTGCTTCCTAGCCCAGCAGGCCTGGGCTGAAAGAAGCTGCACTTGGTGGCCTCACTGGGGACAAGCAGGCAGCTTTCCCATCGCTGGGGACAGAGCCTCTGCCTCCCTGCTGGCTTGGGAGAGGAGCAGAGAGAGCAGCAGTGCAGAGCCAGCAGCCAAGCTCCCTCCCCAGGCTGGAGGTGAGCATAACTCGTGTCCTGATGGACACCGTCAGCACAACGACCTTTCCTGATGGAATCCTCCGGGAGAGGAGGGGAGGGAAAGACACCGAGCTCAGCCTGCTCGTGGGGCAGAGAGCAGCGCCTGACACTCACCCACCAGCTGGATGTGCTTCTCACTGATACCCAGCTTGTTGGACACACGGCACACGGCTCCCGCCTGCAGCAGGTCCTGGCTCACCCGCACCGTCAGGTTGCTGGTGATGTGCTGCTTGTCCGTGTACTCGTGAGCCTGGGCAGGGCGGGCAGAGCAGGGTTCAGTGCCTGGATGGCCCCTCGGACATCCCAGCCCGGCCCCTCCCAGCTCTCACCGTGCCGTTGATGCTCCACTGGACCGTGGGCCGGGGGAAGGCGACGGCCTTGCAGGTCAGGTTGATCACCTCGTCCGGCCGCACGTACAGCGGGGAGCTGATGGCCACGATCCGCGGCTTCCCTGTGGGCAGCGGACATCAGCACCCACAGCTCCCAGGGGAAGAGGTGCTGGGCAGGCAGGGGTCACTCTGCACCCACAGCTCCCAGGGGAAGAAGTGCTGAGCAGGCAGGGGTCACTCTGCACCCACAGCTCCCAGGGAACGGGTGCTGGGCAGGCAGGGGTCACTCTGCACCCACAGCTCCCAGGGAACGGGTGCTGGGCAGGCAGGGGTCACTCTGCACCCACAGCTCCCAGGGGAAGAGGTGCTGGGCAGGCAGGGGTCACTCTGCACCCACAGCTCCCAGGGGAACGGGTGCTGGGCAGGCAGGGGTCACTCTGCACCCACAGCTCCCAGGGGAACGGGTGCTGGGCAGGCAGGGGTCACTCTGCACCCACAGCTCCCAGGGGAACGGGTGCTGGGCAGGCAGGGGTCACTCTGCACCCACAGCTCCCAGGGGAACGGGTGCTGGGCAGGCAGGGGTCACTCTGCACCCACAGCTCCCAGGGGAACGGGTGCTGGGCAGGCAGGGGTCACTCTGCACCCACAGCTCCCAGGGGAACGGGTGCTGGGCAGGCAGGGGTCACTCTGCACCCACAGCTCCCAGGGGAACGGGTGCTGGGCAGGCAGGGGTCACTCTGCACCCACAGCTCCCAGGGGAACGGGTGCTGGGCAGGCAGGGGTCACTCTGCACCCACAGCTCCCAGGGGAACGGGTGCTGGGCAGGCAGGGGTCACTCTGCACCCACAGCTCCCAGGGGAACGGGTGCTGGGCAGGCAGGGGTCACTCTGCACCCACAGCTCCCAGGGGAACGGGTGCTGGGCAGGCAGGGGTCACTCTGCACCCACAGCTCCCAGGGGAACGGGTGCTGGGCAGGCAGGGGTCACTCTGCACCCACAGCTCCCAGGGGAACGGGTGCTGGGCAGGCAGGGGTCACTCTGCACCCACAGCTCCCAGGGGAAGAGGTGCTGGGCAGGCAGGGGTCACTCTGCACCCACAGCTCCCGGGGGAAGAAGTGCTGGGCAGGCAGGGGTCACTCTGCACCCACGCCAAGTCTCACCCTCGACAGCCATGGACACCTGCTTGCTCTGCTCCAGCCCCGGCACGCTCGGGGCCATCACCTTGCAGCTGAGGGTTTTGGAGGTTTCGACGGTGAGGTTGCTCAGGAAGAGCCGGTTCCCTTCCCCCAGCCTCTGGCCCTGTTGGGAAGGGATGTCCCCCGCAATGAGCCCTCAGTGCCCACGTCCCAAAGGGGTTCAGACCTCCCCATGCACAGCTGGGGAGGCCGCAAGCACAGGACCTCCCTGCAGTACTGGCCAGGAGGTGACAGCACTGAGGTGGACAATGCAGGCCCCTGGAAGAGAGAATCCTGTCCCTGGCCTCTCAGGGGAGATGGAGCAAGCTCCTGACTCTGCCCTCTTTGCTGCAAAGCCCAGGCTGAGCCTGAGCATGACTGGGATGCCTGCTCACCTTCTCATCCCACCACTGGTATTTCAGGGCCACGGGGCTGTGGGCATCACAGCTCAGCGTCACGCTGTCCCCTTCACGAAGGGTTGAGGACGGCTCCATCTTCACACGGACCCCTTCGATGTCTAGGAGAGGGATGGACACCAGGGCAGGGTGAGCAGGAGGAACAGAGCACCCACCATGAGATCCACAGGGTCCATTCCCCCTGTCTTACAGTTCACGACAAGATTCACGTTCTCCTCTCTCTGTATCATATCATCCAGGTCCAGGGACTCGCACGTGTACGTGCCACTGTTGCTCTTGTTCACGTTGTGCAGGTTCAGGACCCCGCTTTCGGGCTCTACCAGCGACGACAGGTCCTGCCGCTCATTCAGCTGCAGACAGCGGGCACAAAGCAGAGTCCTTAGCCCCACACTGGCCCTCTCCCACCCAGCCACTGCATCCCCCTCCCCAGGACCCTCAGGGCAGGGGACAAGGAGCAACCAGGAGATGTTTGCCAAGGGAGGGGTGCCCCGGTCCCCTCCAGCCTCACGTTTTTCTTAAAGAAGCTGAAGATGGGCGGCGGGTTCCCGTCAGCCTCGCAGACCAGCGTCACGTTGTCCCCTTCCTTCACCAGCGCTGAGGGCGACGCCACCCGCAGCTTCAAGTGCTCGGTGGGGTCTGGGGGCAGGGGCGGGCAGGGTCAGTGCCCAGCCCCGCCGCAGGGCACCGGCGCGGCCCC